>CABHPR010127971.1:0-22579 GCA_902168415.1 Peromyscus melanophrys
GGACAGGGTGAGAGAAGTCCATGGAACTCATTTCCAGAGTTAAGCATAGGTCAGTGCCTTAGTATTGTTTTATTTGCTCAACTATTGGACATGTCATTTAATGATATTTAATGTACTTTATTATATATAAATGTAAAGTGTGTGTGTGTTTGCGTGTGTGTGTGTGTGTGTGTGTGTGTGTGTGTGTGTGTGTGGTTGCACACAGGCCATAGAAGGTAAGAGATAGCCAGAGGACAATGTACTGGAGTTGATTCTCTCCTACCACCAGGTGGATCCTGGAGATTGGAGTCACGAGACAGGACTGACAGCAGATCCCTTTACCCACAAGTCTGTCTTGCTAGCTGATACTTTATTCCAGCCTTTCTAAGACTGTTTGTGTAGTTCAGATTATATGAATATGTTTTAAAAAGTGACTTTTCCATGTTTTCTTTAATAGTCAGGGTTTGTTAAAGCTCTACCATAAGTGTTTCTGTATTTATGTTCATAGGTGGACACTCCCTAACTCCTTCACACACACATCTTGTATCTGAGACCTAAAATTCTGCAGAATTACTTTTTCTATCCATTTCTCTTTGAGTTATGATAAATCCCAATGTTAATTCTTGTTTTAATCTCCCAAACAGAAATTTTCTAGTTTCAACTGAATATTATTTTTGTTAGGATCGTCTCATATTTGTCTCTGGTTAAAGGTAGCGTAAGTTTATTGTCTTCTCCTGAACCCTGTCCTCTCTATTGACACTATTAATTCAGCTATATGACATCATTCCAGCAGGGCTTTACCTCAGAAAACATTTGGCATAACATAGAAATATACTTGCCCTAAATAAATAATAAGTTATTTATAATAAATAATTTAATATGTATATTCATCTCCTCTTATATTTTTTTCTTGCCAGTTTTACAGCAGCTTTGTTGGGTTAACAGATTCCTCTGAGATTGAAACATTCCATCCTGCAGGAATGCCCCTTAAATAAGAAGGTAAACAACTCAAATTTGCTTCAGGAAGTCCCTACAACTGACCAGATTGACTAGGCTCTGCCCTGTCAGAGTAAGCAACAAAAGATGAGACCCTCTCAGATGAGAGATAGTTGAGCTGTCAAGAAGACAGTCAGAGGAGAAAAGCTGCAAAGAAGACTCTGAGAGAGCTTCCTGGAAAACACAGAAACCAGCCAAGCTGCCTGGAAGAGATTTAGACCAGAGTCACTGGGAAAGGACACTTCCCAATAAAACTCATGTTAACCAAATAGGACTTTGGTGGTATCCATACTTTGGTTTGTGGTTTCCCTATCTATGGTGAGTAGATAGATATGTGTGTTCTATCTTTCCAGGAAAAATTTTGTCACACAACAAGCTCCTAAGTTCTGCTAATTCTATAGTGAACACATGCAAGTTCAAAGCTCAGAACAGTCTCAACTGGCATTTCCTTTGCTGGGAAACTACTACCATTGCTTATCTGAATGGGCATAAGATCAGACTACCTTCTAAATATTTGCTTATACCTGACAGACAGATGCTACTCTCAGCCTTAATTAGAGGAATCCCCTTGTGATGAATGGCAGCTAATGCAGAGACACATGGCTATCCAAGGTGATAGAAATAAGTGATGCTGGAGGCTTAGCTCTAACCAAGACATTTAAACCACGACTTCTAGGGCTGAAAAAAAATCACAGAAGAAAGTATAGAAAGAAAATAGGAGACAGAAGATAGGAAAACAGAATGTGGAATGTCATCTTCTGGGCACACCACCACACTGTAAGCCTGAACTCACAACAACCGGAATTACTGAGCGGGGTGGCATCAGACTAGTCCTACTAAGAGCCAGCCATGGATGTGGGAAAGGTACTTTAGGCCTTGATGAAACTACTGGCTGCTGGCTGATTCTGTGAGAAGAGTTCATTGTCTTCAGTTAGTCTCCAGTTACGGTGAGCCTACAGGTTCCAACGGACACTTCTAAACCTGTGGTCACCCAGACACAAGTGGCTGAACTCAGTGGGTCACAAAACAGATGGGAAATCATAAATTTGGGAAAGAGTTTGGGGAGCAATATAGAGGACAGCGAGGGGTGAAAGGAGACAAGGGGAGGAAATAATCAGAATGCATTACATACATGTGTGAAGCTGTCAAAGAACACAATTATTAATTAAAAACTTAAAAAGCAAACTAAGTAGAGACTTGTATCAAAAGCTATAATTACATGCTTTCTAGTTTTAAACATTTTGTAAAGTTACAATAAAAACAATCAGTCTCACTAAGTCGTTTGCACACATTTTTGCTCAGCCTCAGTCTCCTCCCTGTCTCTCTGGACCTCCTCCTTTTGGGTTATTTCTTCCCCTGCACTTATGCTCCGTCCCCACTCTCTCTTCCAAGATTTATTATATATAGGACATACATATTTCACATATATGTGTACAGTATAAACCACTAACACAACATTTAGTATATTAATTCAAGGTCTCAACAAAGAAACTACCAAAATAATTTTAATGTCATTCATGGCAGGTGTGAGATTTAGTATAATGTATGCAAGAGGCAAAACTTCCATCATAATAAAGAGTGTGCACTGCCAGAGTGGACACTAAGACATTGGAAAATATACAGTTTTGTCATAACAAATGCTTAAACATGTGGGGAAGGAGTAACCCCGATTTACTGCCAGTGAAACCGATCCCATTGCTGCAAATATCAGTGTATGCTTGCTCAAAAAAAAATTAAAATTAGAACTAGCTGTAGTACTCCTGGGTATACCCAGACATGCTAAGTCCTACTGTAGATACTTGCACATTCATATTTATTGCTTCACTACTCACACAGATAAGGAATGGAACCGGTCTAGATGTCTGTCAACAGATGAATTAATACAGAAAATAAGATATATATATAATGAAATTTTATTAAGCCACAAATAATGAAAACATAACACTTTCAAGAAAATAAGTGGTATATAAATCTTTATGTTGAGCAAAAGAAGACTGATAAAAGTTAACACTGTGTGTTTTCTCTCATATGTTCATCCTAAATTTTAATTTAATGTGTATATGTATAAGTTGCATACATACACACATTTATATAGCTATAGACTGTTGATTTAGACAATACTGCTCAAATCATTTTACTAGGGCTTGGATCAGTTAGCTGCTTTGTAATGTACTGATAAACCAGGAGAAATTCTTCAGATTTCTGGCACTTTGGCATTGAAAAGTATATTTGTAGCTGGAAAGAAAAATGAACTTACAAAAATCAGAGGTAAGTGTGTGAAGACAGAAATAATATTTCTGAATGATGAAACCCAGACCCTGGAAGAGAAGTGCCACAGGTTCTCTCACGCATGGATGCTGCTAGCTTAGAATCTTTACATGTGTGTGTTTGCCTTGGAATAGGCTTAGCAATCAAGAACTTAGCAAGGGGCTGTGGAGGTGGTTGGGAAGTAGGGACAGAACCTTGGTGGTATGAAGTTGGAAGGGGGATGATGGAAAAGGAAGCATGAAGTGTGAAGTGTCCTGGGGAAAGGACATTTAGAGGGTAAAGATGGAAATATGGGGATGGATAGCCAACACTCAAGATCTATGACAAACCACAAGGAAACCTAAGGGGCATCCTCAAGTACATACATTTAGAAAAAATTCATTTAGACACATAGTTACATGACTAATTACACTGAAAATTCAGTAGCACCCTTAAATATATGCTCACTTAGCACAGGCTTGTAAGGTGGCCTTTTATTCCAGAAATCAGAGGTCATTTGTCAAGCTGTAGAGATCTTTACATTTACTGCCATATTTAAAAGGTGAAAGCAATGATATGTGAAATTTCTTGTCCATGGCAGAATAATCTATGACTTAACTTTCAAAAGCATATGACTTCACTTTTGCATGACAATTACATTATAAATCATTTAGACCATTCCATTGAGTTTTATCATATCTTGCACTCAGCATTAAGTGTTGAAGTATTTTTCCAATTTCTTGATAATAAGACTAATTTTAAAACATACCATTTTCTCACAAATATTATGCCTATGTCAGAAAAATCTACTGTAATCATTATTCTTTAGTTTCTTCTCTTTCTATCTATAGCTCAGATTTTTATATATCCTATGTATATCTTGTACTTTGTCTATCTGGAAATATATGTATTTTTTCTATATCTAAATACTAGTACTATAGCCTGATGCTTGAAATCATCAGGTAGTCTGGAAACTGTGAATTTCCAAGACACAGACTCCCACCTCAAGTTCCATTAAATTTTGCATTCCTCCCTGAAAAATGGCTATGTATGGAACACAAAACACCTGACTTATCACCTGATAAGATCCTTTGTGCCTTCATAATTTATAAATATATTTAAGAAGCTCTGTATTTTCTTGTTTCATCTTTGAACCACTCAGCATTTTCTCAGAGAAAAATGTTCAGTGTGAGGTCTGTTGTCTTTTAATGACTTCATTCTTCCTCTATATACTCCTTAGTTTTAGAGTTTCTTAGACTTTAGGATTTCCAACTCTTCTCTCTTTCTACTTTCAAGGTGGCCCTATTATATCTTGCATATTTCTGTAGGTCTTCCCTAAACAGTACCAACTCCCCTTCATGATTAAAGATTATCTATCTATCATGTCTGGTGTATGTTGCTATTTGCAGTTTTATATTAGCTACCAGTATTAAATTGGTATACATTATGGTTATTTTTCAAAACTTCTGCCCTCTGATCCACAGCGTCTAAAGATGGACCTATCTGTGATTTGAGTAGGCTGATCAAATTGAGAATGCACACTGACAGATGGTGATGGTACATGATTTTAATCCTAGCACTCAGGGGGCAGAGGCAGGCAAATCTCTGTGAGTTTGAGGTCAGTCTGCTCTACAGAGAATACACATTGAATCCTTTCATGTATATTTCTAGGACTTCAATAATGACAGACATAAAGAGGCCCTCAGCAAATACTGTTGAACAGATAGATTTACATTCCCTTCTATTCTTAGCCAACTATTTGTTTTGATATACATACAATGCTACTATTTATTTAAGATAACAATAATTTGTATAAAATAAATGTAAATGGTCATTTTGATTTAAATAATTCAATATTAGCTTAATATTTGATGTTGCAAGACATAGAGCATGTGGGACATTCTTTGGTTTTGACTGATATTTTGATTTTACATTGCTGTAGTGTCCTATAATCCTCTGCTTATTATCTAGTTAATACAATATACTGTCACTTATCACATTTGTCACTTTCGTTATGACTTAAAATACAGAAGTCACAGAATTATTTAAAAATATTGTTACTAATTTTTAAGATGCTTCATACAATTGCTAGGAGTTCATGAACTGCTTTTTACAAACATCAGTAGACACAGTGATAAAGCTGGGGAAAATGTTTAGAATCATCGTGAGATCATCCATATAGGCATAGCTGACTCCATCAATTCACAACTTTTTCCCTTTTCCAGTTTTCTTCTAAAGGACCAGTTATAGTGTTTTATTCATGATGCTTTCTTACTTATCTGATGCTTACTTTATGTGTTACTTTTATTTATAATACAAATCATGGTTTTTATTATTGATACAAATAGCTATTAGTTCTAGAACAATCACAACCTAATATGAGAATAAATTTTATCCTGATATATCAAGTCTATCTCTCTACTCTAAAAGGAGTAAAACTCCAAGGATGTGAAGACTTGACAGTATCATGGCCTTCATACACTTGGTCTCTAGAATTTTCTTGATAGCCCTGAGAATCTTCATTGACTGTAACAAACACCCCGAAGACACCAGGGTTGCTAAGTGATAGAATTTTCCTTAAAAGATGTAGGAAGAATTTTAATATCATTTTCTCTTAATACCGTTTGTATTGACACATATTGAAAAATCCATGCACAGATGCTATTACCAAGTACAAGCATCCTTGACATATGCTTGAAAAATGATTTCTACAAATAACTGGTTTGTGATTTCTTGATGACTGCAGAGGTCTGAATACCATGCATCTTGGATTTGCTGTGCTTATCAGGCTTTGAGACACATTCTTCTTTGAGTTAGATGGTTGTGGATTTTTTTCTTTAAATGCCCTGTGGAGAGAATCTACATAATATTCTCATATCCACTCAAGTTTGCAATATATGCATAATGTCAGCATATCTATCTAAATATGTTAAGAGCAAGAAAGAATGAAATGTACTAACTGAAAATGTTAGAAATTGGCATTTAAGTTTTTATGAAGAGTCATCTTCTGCCTTTCCACAGATAGCCAGTATTTTGCATGTAACAATCCTACATAAATATACTTATTTTGATTTTAACATCGCCTTCAGCAATCATTTCAGTCAGGTATTTTTAATTTTCTTTATTTGTCTTGAGAAGCTTTCACTTTATTCTATGTACTCCTACCAACCAAATGTTGTATTTATTTTGTGACTCAAAGACTATTGGTTTTCTTCTTCTTAAATAATACACCCTAAATTTAAATACTTCACGTAGCCATGCATGTGGTTCTGACTCTCTCAAGCCCATTTCATTACTATTTGACCCCAGTTGTCGTCTTTAGCACTGGACCCATGTGCACTGACTGTGGCACCCTTCTTACCCAGCCATTTCCCAGGGGCCAGTGAGGAAAAGGAGGAAAGCAGTTTATAGCTCTGTTACATAAGTCAGGCTCCAGGCAGCTCTGCTCCCTTCTAGCGTTATAATAACTTTTTCAACCTGAAATGGTTGCCCTCTCCCCAAATCCATATAGAATCCTAAGGATACTGACATCTCTCCTGATAAATTCCAGCTCAGTGGGCCATTTATTCTGTTCCTATTCACACTTTTTTTTGTTTGTTTTGTTTTTCAAGACAAGGTTTCTCTGTGTAACAGCCCTGGCTGTCTTGGAACTCACCCTGTAGACCAGGCTGGTGCTGTGGGATGGTCTGTATGTCAAACATGTTGCTTATTGGTCAATAAATAAAACACTGATTGGCCAGTGGTCAGACAGGAAGAAATATAGGCGGGACAAGGAGGAGAGAATTCTGGGAAGTGGAAGGCTGAGCCGGAGACACTGCCAGCCACCACCATGACAAACAGCATGTGAAGATGCCGGTAAGCCACAAGCCATGTGGCAAGGTATAGATTTATAGAAATGGATTAATTTAAGATATAAGAACAGTTAGCAAGAAGCCTGCCACAGCCATACAGGTTGTAAACAATGTAAGTCTCTGTGTTTACTTGATTGGGTCTGAGCAGCTATGGGACTGGCGGGTGAGAGAGATTTGTCCTGACTGTGGGCCCGGTAGGAAAACTCTAGCTACAGGCTGGCCTTGAACTCACAGAGATTCAGAGATCCTCCTGTTTCCCAAGTTCTGGAATTAAAGGCATGTGTCTCCACCACCCAGCTTATTCACAGATTTTGTTCTGGTAAAATACTGTATGTTTGATGCATATTTAAGTCAAATTGGTTACATTTTCACTATGTGTGGTGATTCCCATTAACTAAATTCCACTTTCCCCTCCATTTTATTCTTTTAAAATGTAGTCTGTATTTGTCTTTATCAACCAGTGATGGATGTACTTCCATTCATCCTCTTAGTAGACACATTGCCATTGTGCTTTCCCATAGTTTGTAGTAATCAAATTCTTGTAATTTTACTAAAAGTAACCGAAAAAGCAGACAGAAAATAGTTAAAGATCATGGATGAAATTAATAAAATGCACAAAACAAATCCACAAAGTATTAGTGAAACAAAGAGTTTGTTCTTCGAAATGCTAAATGACATTCACAAAAATTCAGCCAAGCTAACAAAAAAAAGATACAAATTAATAAAATTATAGAAGAAAGGAAAAGCTGACAAGTGATACCAATGATTTACAACAGATCCAAAAAATATGAGTGAAAACTTATGAAGCTCTTCACTATATATCATGAACACATATCAAATATAACTGACTTCCATTAACCTGAAACTCAATAATACTTTATTTTAAAACCTAAATTTTTTTAACTAAAGTCTAATTTGGGTTAAGTGAAATCTTAATTGCATGTTAAAACAATTTTCTATTGACTATCAGGTTATTGAATATGCACTGTTAGTTTATGCATATATGCATATGTAACCTTCCTGCCAGAATTTTATCAGATTGAGAAAAAAATATGATCAAGGTAGCAAAAAAAAAAGAGAGAATTAGAAAAGATTTCTTCAAGGGTAGCTGAAATTTCAAGGTTATATATCATATAATATGGTACAGATGTTGACAGTCTGGCTTACTTGAAAGAGAAATCAGAAGATCCTGGTCTTAATTTTGCCTCTGAAGCTAAATTGTCATGTAAATCTATTAGAACACTTCAGCCTTACTGGGAAGACCTTTCCTCATCCACAAGATGTGTGTGCTCCCTGAGGATGTTAAATTACACTTGGGTTTTGAGCAAAACTTGGGTTAGAAAGCCAGTGTGTCCTTAAATTATTTTCATACTACCTGCATTTTCTCACAAATGAGTAGGTATAATATGAACCTAAAAATTTCTTATTATGGATTTCTGGGGACCTCTCTAGCACTTTGCTTCTTCCTATTCCCATGGGGTCTTCATTTATCATGGTCTCTTTTTCCTTGTTCTCCCTCTCTGTTCTTGATCCAGCTGGGGTCTCCCGCTCCCTTAAGCTCTTTTTCCCTCGACCCTTGCCCTTCATTACCCCCCACACACACATCCAGTTTGCTCATGTAGATCTCATCCATTTCTCTGTCATTGGGTGATTCCTGTGTCTTTCTTAGGGTCCTGTTTTCTAGGTAGCCTCCCTGGAGTTGTGGGTAGCAGTCTAGTCATCCTTTGTTTTACATCTAGTATCCTCCTATGAGTGAGTACATACCATGTTTGTCTTTCTGAGTCTGGGTTACCTCACTCAGGATGATTTTTTCTAGATCCATCCATTTGCCTGCAAACCTCATGATGTCATTGTTTTTCTCTGCTGAGTAGTATTCCATTGTGTATATGTACCACATTTTATTTATCCATTCTTCAGTTGAAAGGCATCTAGGTTGTTTCCAGGTTCTGGCTATTACAAACAATGCTGCTATGAACATAGCTGAGCATGTGCCTTTGTGGTATGATTGAGCATTCCTTGGGTATATGCCCAAGAGTGGTATAGCTGGGTCTTAGGAGAGATTGATTCCCAATTTCCTAAGAAAGTGCCATATTGATTTCCAAAGTGGCTGTACAAGCTTGCATTCCCACCAACAGTGGAGGAGAGTTCCCCTTGCTCCACATCCTCTCCAGCATAAGCTGTCTTCAGTGTTTTTGATCTTAGCCATTCTGACAGGTGTACGGTGGCATCTCAGAGTCATTTTGATTTGTATTTCCCTGATGAAAGATAAGATACCTCCACAATAGACTGCTGGCAATGGTTGAGAGAAAGCCCAAACTGACCTACTCTGGTGATAGGATGGCCAAACACCCTAATTGTCATGCTAGAAATCTCATCCAATGACTGAGGGAAGCAGATGCAGAGATCCATGGCCAGGCCCCAGATGGAGCTCTAGGAGTCCAATTGGCGAGAAAGAGGAGGGACTGTATGAGTGAGAATTGTTGAGACCAAGATTGGAAAAAGCAAAGGGAAAAATAGCCAAACTAGTGGAAACACATGAACTATGAACCAATAGCTGAGGAGCCCCCAACTGGATCAGGCCCTCTGGATAAGTGAGACAGTTGATCAGCTTGAACTGTTTGGGAGGCACCCAGGCAGTGGGACCGGGACCTGTCTTAGTGCATGAGCTGGCTATTTGGAACCTGGGGCCCATTCAGGGATACTTTGCTCAGCCTGGGAGGAGAGGACTGGACCTGCCTGAACTGAATCTACCAGGTTGAGCTGAATCCCCAAGGGAATCCTGGCCTTGGAGGAAATGGGAATGGGGGCTGGGCTGGGGGGAAGGTGGGGGGGGTGGAGGGAGGACAGGGAAATCCGTGGCTGGTATATAATATTAAATCAAATTATAAAAAAAAATTTAAAAAAGTTCTATCAGAGGAATAGAATGAGCCAGCCACAAGTTCTTACCTCTAGGAAATTCTCAGCCCTAAATAGCTACTTCCTGTATACTCATGCCTATATACCTTTCTGAGCCCTGGCATCTTACTTTCTCTCTCTGCCCAGCTCTATCACTTCCTGCCTGTCTCTATAGACCTCCAGACCTCTATAGTTAACTAGTGCTGGGATTAAAGGCATGTGCCACCATGCCTTGCTCTATTTCCAGTATGGCCCTGAACTCACAGACATCCAGATGAATCTCTGCCTCCTGAATGCCAGAATTGAAGGCGTGTGCTACCCCTGCCTGGCCTCTATGTTTAATATAGTGGCTGGCTTTTTGCTCTGATCTCCAGGCAAGCTTTATTTATTAGAGCACAAATAAAATATCACCACAAGTAGGTAATCTTGATTGCCATAGGACAATGAGAAAACCTCTTTGAATTTAAAAAATCTAATTGAAATCACCATATCCTATAAAATATTTCTCATAACACTTTAATTTTTAAATACATAGAAATAATGGTCACATTATAAAATTCTAATATGAAAAATTATACAAAAATGGAAGAATAAGGACATGCTAGTAACTCATAAGTGGAGTCAGGAAGATGTGTCAAAATTCATTGCTCAAACCTTTCTATTAAAATTCATATTCCATCTCTTTTTCTGAAGGGAAAGAGAGGAGCAGTGGATCTAGAGGAAAACAAAGGTGGAGGTAGGGCTGAGAGGAGAAGAGAAAGAAGATGCTGCAGTCAGGATTTATTGTATGAGAGAAGAATAAATAAAAAGAAAAAATGCACGTTCCAAGAGTTTATCTTACTTAGGCATGGAGGCACGAACCTGTAATGCCAGCTTCTTAAGAGACTGAGGTAGTTTGACAGCTCAGTGTCTCTTTGGACCACAGAGTGAATTCAAGGCTAGCTGTGGCAACTTGGTGACAGCCTGTCTAATAATATAAAGTAAAAGAACAGACAATGTCACAGTTCCATAACAGAATGCTTGACATGTGTAAGAGGCTGGGATCATTCCTTAGTCATATGTCTACTTGTATAAATAAGATTTATCTTACTGAGCAGTAAACAAGATAGTTACAATATAATAAACAAAGCACTTAAGAAATAAGTGTATCTCTGATCACTCTTCAAATAAACCCTCTTTGCGACAGATGGAGACTGCTATAGAAAACCAAAACAGGTCTAATTGCAGAGAACAACTGATTGTGGGTAACCAGCACCAATGAAACATCTACGACATAACTCTTGAAACTAAGGATCAAGGAACATCGAGGAAAATGGGCAGAAAGACTATAGGAACCAGACGACCAGGAAGTCTACAGTGAGATAATTCCTTAAAGAAATGACAGGGGAAGTTCACCTATGATACTTCAACAGTATGGCTGCCTAGACAAAACTTAAACAAGTGTGATATCAATGTACACGTTAACATGCAAGCAGGAAATCCTATGGGGCTTCACCCCAGGGCAAAGAACTATAGGCAACTTAAGGAATGCTGAGAGTGGGAGAAATGCTCTTCCTCAAGGATGAGTCTTCTAATTGGTTAACTAATACCAACTGGCCAACCCTGAAGTCAGAAACATACAAGTAACACTAAACAGACTGACAAGTTGCATTTATGTATGTGTGTGTGTGCAAGAATAACAATAACAATTAAAGAAAAGGAGGTCATAAATTTGGGAGGGAGCAAGTTAGGGTGCAAAGGAGGGCTTGGAGCTAGGAAAAGAAAGGGAATGAGGGAATGATGGAATTATATTTTAATTAAAACAATGAAATAAAAAAGATGATCCATTTCTCCCCTGCTAAGACTCCTAGCAATAGAGGGTACACATATCCTGAACTGGCCATCTGTGACCAGGCAAAACTTCCAGGGGAAGGATTAGGATGCCAACCCAGCCACAGAACCATTGACCTACAGTCTGTCCTGCCTGTGAGATGTGTTGAGGTAATGGTGGCTCAGAGATTGTGGGGGTGTCTGACCAGTGACTGATCCAGTGTCAGAGCCATTACAGGAGAGTGAGCCCACCCCTGACACTTCCTGGAGTATCAGGACACAGAAGCTGAATGGCCCAGAGACCGAGGATAGAACTAAACATGACTGAAGAAAAAAAATGTCAATGTAATGATGCCTAACAGTATTCTGCTATACTCATAGATTGGTGCCTAGCCCAATTGTCCTCAGAGAGGCTTCATCCAGCAACTGATGGAAACAGATGAAGAGACCCACAGTCAAACATTAGGTGGAGCTTGGGGAATCCTGGGGAAGAAGGGGAGGAAGGATTGTAGGAGCTATAGGGACCTACAGAAAATCCACAGAATCAAGTAACCTTGGCTCATAGAGGCTCACAGAGATTAAACCAATAACCAGGGAGTCTGCATGGAACTGACCTAGGCTCTTTGCATATATGTTACAGTTGTGTAGCTTGGTCTTCGTGTAGGACTCCTAACAGTGGGAGCAGGGACTGCCTTTGACTCTTTTGCTGGATTTTGGGACCCTATTCCTAATATTGGGTTGCCTTGTCAGCCTTAATACAAGGGAAGGAACTCAGTTTTACTGCAACTTGGTATGCCATATTTTGTTGATACTCATGGGAGGACAGCCATTTTCTGAACAGAAAGAGAGGAGGAGAGGATGGGGGCAGAGGGGAGGTTGAGAGGAGAGGAGGGAGGAAAAACCGTGGTTGGTATAAAAAAATACATAAATTTTAAAAAAATGGTCCATTTCTATGAAACCCCCACTACATTAAATGATGAAAGAGAATAGACAATTGAAAACTACATATACTAATCTATTTAAAATAATTTCCACAACACACCTCAGCAAAATTCATAGTATCCAGTATCCTGTTTAACAAAATATATTTTAACAAATGGCCTCATGCGCTTCTTACTATGGTATGCAATATTGCCAATCATAGCAGGTGCTATGTCCACCATCTTGAATTTGCACTGGCCTGAAATACTGCTTAAGCAATATTTTGTGATTTCTTTGTTGAGGTCATAGAATGTGATTCAGACTTAGCCTCACGTATATGAGGTACTAACCTATGAAGGAGCAGAGCATCATAGGGAATTGTCCTGTGACTACTGGTAAACATGTCTCCCACCATCACTGAATCTTCAGCTTTTAAGTACTCCCATCTCAGATTTCAAATGTAGAATGTCACATCTCCAGTCCTGTAAGCAGAAACTGGTTCAGAAAACGCTTGAGCAAAATAAAAGAATTATGGTTGTATGCCAGAACCTCTAAGGTATTGTTTTGTTAGGCAATGATGGGTAGCTGCAGTGATTGGCAGCTGTGACACACTGTATTTGGCCCGTTGTTTTTCTTTGGTCTAACTACCAAGTAAGATATGGATTAGGGGAAATTCACTAAAGAGGTTTAAAAATGAATGTCCTTATTTATCATGCTAAAGAGAGTTGAAGTATATTATTGATTTAAGCACAGGACTACCGCCTTCCTGACTACTTATTGAAATATAAATATATTCATTAAATGAATTCCTTTTGTGTAAATTATTAATTATTTCTCAAGACTCATAACCTATTGAAAATCGTGAATTAATTTGTTTTCCCAGAATTAATCTAGTCATTTGCCCAAAGCTGTGTTAGCCTTTACAGATTCCTCCAGATGTGACCATTTTTATTTTGCTCACCTGCAATCTGTTCTAAATATCAACTGTCCCTCATAACTTTTGAGAAAATTTTGCTTTTGCTAGTGTACTTCTAACATGTTCCATGCCCCATCCATTCTTTATCCCTTGTAGGACCTAGTGATTCTTCTGCCTATCTGCCCATTGTTTGATTTATGGTGTTTCTGTCTCTCTTGTGCTGAAAATACACAGTTCACTCATAGGAAGCTTTTGCACCTTCATGAATACGAGATTTTATTTAAAGATAGAACTGAATTTTAACCAAGCATGCAATTTATTTTGGAGGAAAAATCTGGCTCAGTTCCATTTTAGGATACATTAGGAGAAGAAAATCACATTTTGGACACTGAAGAATAAAATTAGAGATTTTAGCTTTAACATTTATGCACTTATTTCTGTAAGTTTAGTCTCTATCAGGAAATAATAGAGTACAATCCACTCTACTTAATTATTTAGGATTTTCTACATATTAGCTATGTGACAAGATGTTTTTCCTACATTGTGTTTTAATTTACACCACAATGCTACAACAGAGATCTCAAAATTCTAATTTTCCAGATAGGAATAGTAGGTCTAAATAATTAAGTAGCAATCAAACATCAAACCTTACCATAGTCGTTCCAGTTTCATGCATACCCACTGCTTTCTTATATCAAATTTCTTGTCTTACAGGTAGCAAAACCACATAATCAACCCCCAAACACATACATTTCTTGTCATTACCATGTTGTAATGTACCCTTCTTCAGAACTGTTAAAATATACTGCATAGCAGGTTTTTTAGGAAAGACTGCTTGTGTAGCATGCTAATGCTAGTCTGATCTTCATTGATAATTATCAGCAGGGTTTAGGATCATTTCTGAGGCAGGAAGGAAAAACAGGGAGAATTAAAGGGACATGTGAAGAGAGAAGAGCCCAAACTCCAGAGTCTATCTACAGATTCTTTCCACCCAAGAAGCAGGAATTTCAACACAATTTACATTTCTATGAAGGCTGCCTATACAGTGACAATATTCCTTTAATACAGAGAAACTGCAAATAACAATGTTAAAATAACAATGAACCATGCCTAAGAGCTTAGCCATATATGGCCTTTCCCAGCGGTGAACCTACTATTTTATAAAAATCTTATATGAAGCCTCATTACAGAAAAAAATCATATTTTAACCCCCTTGAGTAACACTTGTGACCCATAGTTTTATGCTATCTAAGAGTTCCATCTTGTCCATGTCACGCCTGAAGCCACTCTAAAACCCATTTAACAACAAAAAAATAGAAAGAAAGAAAAAGAAAAATTAAAAAGGAAAAACAAGTCTGTAATAACTTTTTGAGGTGTAACTTGGGAGCCACCAAAATCATGTACATGTTTCCCACTAAGATGCTTAAGCATTATTCTTTCTGGAGAAGGCCACACCAATATGTAAGTATAAGTCTTACCCTTTTCTTAAGGGACATTCTCTCCTATTAGTGTCTATGTTAAAATATTTGTTAATATTTCTTACTAATAAACTCCAGTTCTGCTTCATACTGACTCGTCCTGAAGTTCTTTTCTGAAGTGAAGTCAAGCATTCCATCTTGATCCATGCAGAGTCTGAGAGAGGAACTCCTGTGGTTGCCAAGTGTACCTATCCCTCTGTAGCTGCCCCTACTGCTTCCCTAGTTCTTTACTTAAGCTTTCATATTTGTGTCCCTATGTAGCTAGTGTTGAGATGGTAAAATGTCAGTTGATGGTACCTGTAAGTTGTGCTTAAAATACATAATCAGTACCTACCCCCATGGAGAAAATCAGGGAACCACACTGACTGTACACCCATTCAGGTTTTTATCAGATTTCATATTCATCCTCACCTCTGCTAGGCAGAACTATTACACATGACTTTCCATTTCAATCTTAACTTTTCACATTTGTTTTAATTTGTGAGCTTCACCCTCTCCTTCAGTCTGTGTTTGGCTGATCCATGGTAACTTCATGCATGTAGCATGGGCATTTGAAAGATGGACATTAAGAGATATTCATATGAAGTCACAGGGACTGAGGCACCACACACAGGGCCTGCACAGATCTGCACCAAGGCAGGTCCTCTGCATATGTACTATGGCTTCCAGTTTAGTGTTCTTAGGGAATTCTGAGTGTGCAAATGAGTGGGTCTCTGTTTCATGTGTCTTTTCTTGGACTCTTTACCTTCTGTTGGTTTGTCTTGTCAAACTTCAATGTGATGGTTTTTGTTTTATCTTATGATATTATATATATATATATATATATATTATATATATATTAAATGAATGAATGAATGAATGAATACATAGCCACTAGGATGAATGTTATCAACTGAACTGTCCTTTATACCTGCTGGAGAGAGAAACTCAGCTCTTTCCAATAGAGTAACACTGGGTATATCAACCATTCCAGGACAGGCCTGGAGTTCAGGAGTAGTTGATCAACATATAATGGACTCCACAATTTTTTGTGTGCTTTTATTTGATTTGGTTACAGTTTGGTGTTTTATTATTGTTGTTAGGTTTTTGTTTGCTTCTTTTTCTTTTTGGATGTGGTTTTATTTTGTGGTTTTTTTGGGTGGAGGTATTGTATTGGTTTTTCGTTTGTTGAGAAAGAACTTAAAGTTGAGTGGGTTAGGGGAGTATCTGGAAGGACTTCGAGGAGGGGAATAATATAATAATATGATTAAATATATTTAAATGTAAAAATTGTTTTAAATAATAAAAAAAAGATTTTAAAAAAGAAGCAAGTATTACCCATTGCTGTCTTCAAATTATGCCCTTGTCCTATTCTTTCCAAATATTGCTAATTTAAGAACACATGCCCTTGGGGTTTAGAGAGATGGCTTAGCAATCAAGACCAGACCCAGGTCATGCTCAGTCAGCATCTAAATGGAAGCATACTGCCATCTGTACCTCCAGTTCCATGCTATCTGATGCCCTCTGTTGTACTCTGTAGGTATCAGGCATGCATGTGGTGCACATACATACCTGTAGGCAAAATACCCACAGACATAAAATTTTAAAAATTTAAAAAGAGCACACATGACCAACCTTTTCTCTCTTTAACATAATCTGGCAATCTTTCATTTATTTAGGTTTCATTTATTGTTGCCTTTCATCTCCTGTTTTCTTCACCTTTATTCCTGTGTTTATTATTTAAGATCTAAGGTTTATAGTGAGAATCATATAACTTGATCTCTCAGTTCTTGACATCTGCGGCTTCATCTATTTACTTTCTCATTTAACACCCCTAACTACTACATTATCTCGGTCACCTTGATCCCCAATATTCTGAACCAGTTCAGTATTTCCTATTTTTATACGTTATCCACAATAGCTTCCCCACTTACACATAAGCAGAACCACTAAATCATTGATGCCACCCATGATTCCACTTTCAGATGATGACCTAAGCTTCAAATCCATAGGACATAAAAGAAATCGAATGAAATAACTTTCTCTTTTTTTTCTACCAAATTTTTAAGTATCTAGCTGTACCCAAATATTCTACATTCCTTTGTGATGCAGAACAGGTTTCCAGTCTTCATCTCTGCTCTGGATCGCATCCCTACTCTCAGTGCCTTCGAGCTTCTGGATTTCAGATTTTCAGCTGCATCGTATGTTACTCACATTCCGTAGTTGACTGTCATCGCCCAGTCTCCATCCTCCAGCACCATCTCCTTGACTGCTGTATCAATGTATGAACGTGGGGGTTCCCAATTCATCTTCTAACATCTTGCTCATGTGCTTGATTTCACCTTTAATGAAATTCCCTACAGCTAATCTGTCAACTGTTCAGAAATGCAATTACTGTTTCACTACCTCTACCTCCACCGCCAGTTTGGACGACAGAATTCTTATTTAGGTCACAGAGACACCCTGCTTCATAGTTTCTCCTACTCTTGTCTGATGGGTTACAATCCATTTCCAACCTAGAGTTCAGAATAATTTGTTTAAAGTCTGTAATATTTTCCTATTACCCCTGTGCTTCAAATGCCCCTGTTACTTACTCAATAATTCTTCTTACCATGGCCTTCATTGTCTATGCTTAGACAATCCACTTAATCTTATCTTCATTTCCTATAGAATTATCTTGCTTCCCTACTTCAACTTCCTGGATATTTCAGACCTTCTTTAACTATTTAATCTTCTTGAAGTGCCTTTCCTATAGAACATATTGGTGCCTTATCTGTTAGGCCAACGTTCCTTCTTCATACAGAATTCCCCGTCACTTCAGCTAAGGCAGCTATGTGTTTTTAAACTACACTTTTACATATGGTCTTGCATTATTTTCATCATCGAGGTAACTAACAGTTATCTCAAGACACATGTTTTATATGTGAATGTATTCATCTATTGGGACAAAATTTTCTTGAGGGGAGGAATGCTTTCCTGTCTGTCATTTACTACTTTACCCTCATCTGTAAACTGAAAGCAGTTAGATACTTGTAGTCTGGTGGACAAGTGAACACATCAAAGACTATATGTTTGTGTATGTATATATATATATATATATTATCATTGCATTTCAATATATGCACAACATCCGAATATCAGGAGAATATAATTGGTTTGTGAAAAGATGTAAAGAGGTAACTAAATTCTACATTGTCTAGACACCAACTGGATAGTTCTATATATGGTATCAGAGAGTTATAATTTAGGGATAGTCTACACTATTATTTTATGCACTGCTTCTCATGTTAGCAAAATGTGACTATTTTCTGTTAAAAATAATTTTTACGATCATATATATGAAAAAAAGTTCCTGGTGATATAATTGTACTTAAATTATTTTATTTATAGGCTTAATGATCTTCATTGCTGATGATTGCTTTATTTTTATTACTTAAGACTCCATTATCTCTCTAGGCTATAGGCTCACTCATATTTGTTCCACCAATTTAGCATTAATAGCCAGCAGGCTTCTAAGAGACTCCTCCAAAGAACAGCATTTCTGCCTTCAGGCATTTTACTTGGTTTTAGTGATCTTCTTAAATCAGTGACATCTTTAAGTAGAAAAGAAATAATCTTGGCCATCCAGGAAAAAAAATCAAACATGACACAGAAGAGAAGATGTCCACCTCCCATCCCATCAACACAGAAGATGACACTGATGTACACTCAATGATCAAGCAGGAGTATTCAGAATGAATGTTGGAATGGTCATGGAACATCAATTTGCAGGAACTAGCAGGCTAAAATCCCCCCTTTTCCATGATAATATAATAACAAATTTTTAACAACCTTGAAATCACCGACTATGTGATAAATATCACATATAATCCTCTCCTAATGGGCAGCTCACTCTAGTTTAAGCACATCTCTCTCTTTATTCTCATTTTCTTAGAACTTATTGTTTAATGTTATAATTGAAATAGAATCATATTACTTCCCATGCTTATCTCCCTCCAACCCCTCCCACAGCTGCCATTGTCAAGTTGATAGCTTTTTTCCCTTTGAGTATTTGTGGTGTGTGTGTGTGTGTGTGTGTGTGTGTGTGTGTGTGTGTGTGTGCGCGTGCGCGCACTCACAGGCACACGTATTCAGTCTCCTGAGTCCATTTCTGCTGTTTGTGTGTACACAGTCTCCAAGTTGATCCTCTACATGGACAACGTATAAGGGTACTCTTCTATGGAGAGCCTAGTTCTCTTTCTTCCAGCAATGATTAATTGCCTATAGTTCTTTGCCTAGGAGTGGAACCCCACAAAAACGTCCCCTTCCACATTAATAAGTGCATTGATATTGCCATTGCTTTAGTCTTGCTTAGGCAGCCACTTCTAGGAGAGACCGTTTCACTGCAGGCTTCCCGTCAGCCTGGTTCTTTCCAGTCGTTTAAGCCCCTCTCCCATGATGTGGGAGTTGTGGTAGAGGTGCGGCTGCTCACACTGGGCGCCCCACAATCTGTTGATGTCTACACTGGAAAGACATGGCATGATTCAAGATGGATCTGACCAGAAAATCTCTTTCCTGCAGTCTAGCTTGCATGGCACCCAAAAACACACGCGAGCTGCCCAGGGAGGGATGCGATTAAACAATCCCATCCAGCTGCAACAGCTAAGACCCACAGCCAGGACCAGTACGGCAAGACATCCTTAAAGGTGCAATAAGTGGGAGTCATAGGTCCTTGGTAACCAACAGGTGTGTGACTGGACTCAGGACACATTCCTCAGGAGGGAACTCATGTCTGGTACTGAAAACATTGCTTGTAAGGTAACAGACATTAGAAAGGAATTTAGTACCACTTACTCAAAAACGACAACAACAACAAAAAAACCTTTTAATTCCACTAATCATCTATTTTAGGAGTGGAGCAAGTGTACTATGGTGTGCATGTGGAGGCCAGACAACAACTTGTGGGAAGGCACTTCCACTTCCTCTAGGTAGGGCCTTTGGAATCAAACTTACCTAGTCATGTTGGCAGCAAGTGCTTTATCCTCTGAGCCATTTGGGGGACCCATAACACTTATATGACACAGATACCATAGAGGATATAAATGTAACCTAAAGAGAAAATATTCCCATTCTTATGGAGCTGTGATCGTTTATTTAATAATAATTTTTAAATTCATATTTCTTCAGTTAAAATATTGTATATTTATTACATGTTTATGACATTTTATAAAATGTAAATACCTGTAGTATAGCTAAATCACATATGTGCTATTCATATACTTGCCATTTTGATGTTTAGAATGTTTAAAATAACTTTTCTTGGAAATTTTATAGGGTGTTTTGTTAGCTATATAATATACATGTAGTCTTTGAAAAGTACAGTAAGTCTCAACATATCCCAGCTGTCATATAAATTCTATTGGTAAATTTTCACATTTCTGTTCATGTTTATTGTGAGCTGACACTGGGAACAAGCGACAGGGTCCCTTGCTTTAAAGCATGCTACAAAACTCCCTGCACTGTGGCGGACTACTCGCTGACCCTTTAACAAGGAGAAATGCCTCTGAGAGCAGTTAGAAGTTAAAACATCTATCTCCAAGAGAGGATAATACTGTTTATTCCATGATGACAAAGCCTGTCAGAAGGATGAGAAGCCAGGCATCCACCCACAGAGGACAGAGAGGGCACTGCAACCAGAAATCTCTTGGTTAGGAACTCCAGCATACATGCTTTATCAGGCCTCCGCCATTCATTTCTAGTTTATTTTCTAATTCTTTGACAGGTTTGTACATGTGTATAATTAATTATTTTCATGATGTCTGCTGCTCTTCTTTGGACATAGGGTCCTATGTAGCCTCGGTGGGACTCTTACCTCACTAAAATTCTCTTCATTTATATATATATATATGTGTGTGTGTGTGTGTGTGTGTGTGTGTGTGTGTGTGTGTGTGTGTGTATGTGTGTGTGTGTATACAACAACCAATGAGAAAAGAGGGCATGAATTTGAAAGAGAAAAAGGAAGGTTTGGGAGGGAAGAAAATGAAGAGGGAAATGATGTAATTATATTACATGCTCAAACATCAAATAAATAATTAGAAAAGTGAAATTTTAAAGCTGTGAAAAAATAAGCCAACTAAGGACTTGCTTAAAATGTGCTTTCAATTTTCCTTTTCAGAAATGATCTTGCAGATTTCACTTCTCTGTGGGGGAGGGATGTGTATTTCAATATTTCCTAAGGATGCTATATAGTTTTTTTTACTAAATGTAGTTTATTAAAGTATTTTACATTTCTTTTGAAATTAATTAATTTAAATGTATTTTAATAATTTATACTTAAGACTGCCCATACTATTGTTATTACTACCATTTTAAAAACTCATTTAACATATTGTGATATAACTATCCCCTCCCAGAATTTTATGATTTAACATCTTTTCAAACCCACCGTTTTGTGTGGGAGGGACTTTTTTTTTTTTTTTTTTTTTTTGGTTTTTTGAGACAGGGTTTCTCTGTGTAGCTTTGTGCCTTTCCTGGAACTCACTTGGTAGTCCAGGCTGGCCTCAAACTAACAGAGATCCGCCTGCCTCTGCCTCCCGAGTGCTGGGATTAAAGGCGTGCGCCACCACCGCCCGGCGTGGGAGGGACTTTTTAACATGAAGATATTTTGATAGTTATTTGCTTTACTGTTTGAGGGGCTTTTCATGAAACATTTTGTTTGTCAATTATTCCCTCATTTTAATTTTTACTCCACTGATATTTAGATATAGAAAATATTTTCCTTTGTTGTCAAAGCAATATGTCAAAATTGTTTTGTTTTTAATTTTGTCAATTAAGTTTTTACTCTGCTTATGATATTATGTTTCTATATATGATACTGAGGGAGAAGAGTATGTGTGAGTGCTGGTGCCCATTCTCACTGTGTTGGGGGGTGTGTGACTACTAGTGCTAATGCATATTCATAGTGTGTGTGTGAAGGGGGGCCGTTGAGAGGAGAATATTGGCAGTCATTTCTCCTTTTCTATCATGGGGTCCCAGGATCAAACTCAGCTTGTCAAGACTTGTGTGTTGAGAGCCCTAATCTACTGAGCCAGTCACCAGCCCTAGCTCTTAAAACATTAGTTTGAAATCTTGGTTTACTCTTTCCTTGTAGATTTACTGCACAGTTGGATTTTACATGTGAGGGGAATGTTTTATATACAAATTCTAGAAGGTAAAGAATAGTCAGGATGTGTTTCCAGAAATCTATATTTCTATTTAATAGCATGATCTTACATTTAAAACATGAATCAGCACAATTGATTACTAATGATTAACTGTATAGAAGCATTTGAAATTATGCATGGAGAGCTGGAATGCATAACATGGGTGTCAAATTTATGTATGAATTTTCCTAAGGAAAAAAACGCACACATTTCTGGTTTTAAAAAATGCAATGTAAACTAGACAAAACCCAAAGGTACCATTACCTGCTGCTCACCGGAGTGTTTTGATGGTGTTTATGTGCAAGCTCAGTTTCTCTGAGGAAAATA
>CABHPR010127972.1:0-14972 GCA_902168415.1 Peromyscus melanophrys
CGCTAACCTGGAATGGCCTGAGCTTTTCTTCAAAACTCACCCCCAGTGACACACCTCCTCCAGCAAGGCCACACCTCCTAATCCTTCCCAAACAGTTCCACCAACTGGGGACCAAGCATTCAAATATATGGGGCTGGAGAGATGGCTCATCAGTTAAGAGCACTTGTTCTTGCAGAGGATCCAGGTTTGATTCCAGCACCCACATGGCAAAATTACAACCATCTGTAATGGGATCCGATGCCCTCTTCTGGTGTTCAGTTATATTTCAGACAATGTGCCCATATACATAAAATACATAAACAAATAAATCTTAAAGAAAAAAGAACAAGTAGATGAGCACTGTCACACCAGCCGTCCTCCACTTCAGGGCTCAGAGTACGAGTGCTCAGGCGCACATGACCTCTGAAATCTAAGTTCACATCTTATTATCATTTTAAATTTGAGACAAAGTCTCACTATGTAGCCTTGCTGGCATGGAATAAGTTATGCAGGCTAAGCTGGCCTTGAGTCTGTGGAGCTTCTCTTGTCTGGTCCTCCCAAGCGAAGGGATCACCCAGCGAGTGCTGCCACAGCCTGCTGCTCATTTATAGTCTTGAGCGGTAACATTTTTTTCCCCCAAGACAAGTGTGTAGTCCTGGCTGTCCCGGAACTCACTCTGTAGACCAGGTTGGCCTTGAACTCAGATCTGCCTGCCTCTGTCCCACAAGGGCTGGGATCAAAGGCAGGCACCACCCCTTCCCACCTGGCTCTGAGTCTTCATCCTTTTGTTGAGTCTGGTCACCACTCTCAAAGGCATTCCTACCAGTAAGTTCTCCTCAGGTACCCAGGGACTATGTTTTTTTCCTTTTGTCCTTCTTCCGTTAGATTTCTTTATTCTACTTCATGTGTTTTGCCTGCCCGTATGTGTATGTGTTGCTTCAGCATTCCGTTGGGTGGTAGAGAGGCAGCCCTTGTCAGGTCCTTAGTACTCTGTTCTGTTCTCCAGGGTCCTGTTTACACTTGATAATCTCAAGTGACTGCCAAAGCAGAGATGGCCTCCTCCAAGGTGACTTGTGTCTCTAGAACAAAGGACAAGAAACTGTCCACCGCTGTTGTAGTTGGCCTCCTCAAAGTCAGTTCTTCAGAAAAGAAGGGCTTCCGTAATCATTGAGGGGCTTCACCTTGTGCCAACTTGCCTCAGAACGGTCTCAGGGACCTATCTGTGAGACAGGGAAAGGGGGATTGAGAGAGTGTCCTTAGACATGAGCACCCCCCACATATATACCTCAGCCTCCTAGGACCTTACCAAGGCCCTTTGCCTGCAGTGAGCAGGAGACTTTGTGGAACATTGCCCTTGATAGAAAGATTTGGGCGCTAGTAAAATATGTTTAAAAGATAACCAAAACAAACCTCCAAACAGACCAGGACATCTGTAATCTCAGGGCTGGCTTCCGGCCAGCATGGACTTCAGAAGAATAAGACTCTGTCTCAAACAAAGCAAAAAGGGCCAGCTAGATGGCTCAGTGAGTGAAGGTGCCTGATGTCAAGCTTGAGAACCTGAGTTCAAATTCTTTTCTTTATTTTTTAATATATTTTTATTTTATGTGTATGGGTGTTCTTGCATGTATGTCTGTGCACCATGCGCATGCAGTGCCCTCGGAGGCCAGAAGAAGGCGTCTTATCCCCAGGACTGGAATTATAGATAGTTGGAAGCCACCTTGTGGGTGCTGGGAGTTGAACCCAGGTCCTCTGGGAGAGCCACCAGTGCTCTTAACTGCTAGGCTGTTTCTCCAGCCTCCTGAGTTCAATTTCTACAGCTGTCATAGTAGAATGAGAGAACCAGCCTCCTCAAGTCGTCCTCTGACCCCTATACTCACACCATGGCACTCATACCGTTGCACCCCACCCCACAATAATGATAATAATAACGCATTGAGGCTAAACACAATGAAAAACTGCTTCCCACCCACTAGGATGACTTTTTTCCCCTCTAGAGTGCAATAACAAATATTGCCAAGAATGTTGAGAAATTAGTGCACCATTTGTGGGAAATGGAAACTACTACAGCCACCCTGCAAAGAGTTCAGTGTCTCCTTAGAAAGTTGAAAATAGTCCACATTGTCGGACAGTTTCATTTCTGGGGATAAAACCAAAAGAACTGGGGATTCAAAAGGACACGGACACCATTTGTAGCACCATTATTCAATAGCTGAAATGTGTAAATAGCTCCACCAGATATCAGTGGATGAGTGGATAAACCAAGTAAGGTACAGCTGAAGAGCGGAGGACTTCCTGAACTTTAACAATGCATGAGGGGGCTGAGAAGAGGGCTCAGCAGGTAAAGGCGTCTGCCGCCAAGTCTGACAATCTGAGTTCAGTCCTTGGAATTCACATGATGGAAGCAGAGAGAATCAACTTCTGCAAGTTGTTCTCTGACCTCCACACATATGCAGCACACACACACACACACACACACACACACACACACACACACGCACATGCATGCACATGCACATGCATGTGCACGCACACGCACACACACACAAAGGTAAAAGGATTAATTTAGGTTAGTGCTGCAACATGAGTGACCCTTGAAAACATTACAGTAAGTGAATAAGCGAGGCATGAAAGGTAAACATGCAATGATCCCATTTATATGATGCTAAATAAAAATTACCAGGAAGCCATTGTTTTAAATTAAGTTTCTGTGCTAGGCCCCAAAAGACTACTTGAAGATGAAATGGAGTCGCTCATCCTAAATTCCAGTCACCAAAGCTGAAACTGAGCTGTTTATGTGACTTTCTGTTTATACCACAAATACGGAACCTGAAGTAACCTGATGTTAACTAATTTCTGCAAGGAAAGGTGACAGTCTCTCCTCGGTTTTGGCTTCTGCCTCTGCTCAGCCTTTTCTAGCTCTAAAACCTCCTTTGCTTGGCTCACTGGACCATTTTGGGACACAATGCCCGATTCTAGAGTCAACAAGCATCACTAGGATTTTGACTTTCAACTAATCAATTAATTAACATGTCCCAGGCTGGCCTCAGACCTCTGATCCCCTTGCTTCCACCTCCTGAGTACTGGGTTTCTAGGTATGAGTCACCACACTTTTTCTATGTGGTTTATTTCACCTTATTAGGCTTCAAACAGAGTGTCTCTGTACATTCTAGGGAAGTGTCTAGCACTATGCTACATCTTAGTCTTCTTCTTACTTTTTATTTGGAGAAGAGTCTCGCTAAGTTGCCCAAGGTTGGCTTTTAACTAACTCTGTAGCCCAGGCAGATCCTAAACTTGTGATCCTCCTGCCTCCATTTCCAGAGCAGCTAGGATTACTGGTCTGCTCTACCAGGCATTTATTTACTTATTTATGTAGGCAAGGTCTCATGCTGTAGCCAGGCTAGTCTGGAATGTTACTACGTTGCTTAGACTAGACTTGAATGCATAGCAATCTTCTTGCCTCAGCCCCCTCTTTTTTTTTTTTTTTCTTTTGGTTTTTCAAGACAGGGTGTCCTGTCCTGGAACTCACTCTGTAGACCAGGCTGGCCTTGAACTCACAGAGATCCGCCTACCTCTGCCTCCCCAGTGCTGGGATTAAAGGCATGCGCCACCACTGCCAGGCTTGCCTCAGCCTTTTGAATGCTAGGATTATAGGCATGTCTTACTTAGGATCTTGAAATTAAACGGGGATTTTCTCTTTTGACAACAAGGTACTTACAACAGGCAAATCATTAAGATTAAAAGCATAATCAGAAGGTAGCAGGGGCTGGGAAAGGAGACCAGGGTGTTCCTAACTGATAGTTACAGAGTCTCTGTTTGGAATAATGAGAAAGTCTAGAAATGGATCACTGGTGACAGTTACATAACATTGTCAGTATACTCAATGGCAATGAATTCTGTATCTAAAATGTTCAATTTTATGTCTTACATATTTTACCACGTTTACAAACTACTGAGGCTACTTATCTTTGCAGATGTTTGGTAGCTGGATGGGGGTGCGAAAGAAGCCTGTTCTCAGTTCCATCAGCTTCCGTGGGCAGAGAGGTGGGACATATAGAATACCCAGTCCCTCTGCACACAGGCACAGCCTCTTCCATTTCCCTACTAGAAACTGCCCTGACCAGAGGCTCCCAGGGATTAGTCTTTACCTCCCTGTCCATTGTACAGATGAGGAAACTGAGGCCACCTCTGCCCTGGGAGCAGATCATGTTAGACTGGGCAGAGTGTCCCCAGGAGGTAATGACAATGAATTCTATACTTTACAGCGTCTTTAACTGGGTTAGGGTGGAGACAGGTCACTGAAAGCCAGGATGGTTCCACACACAGATGGAGATGGAATCACCTCCTCCTGGGTTTGGTGGGGACAGTCACCTAACCCAAAGAATTTCCCTGCACTCCATCTCCCATCCTAGCCTCTCCTCCTACCTGATATTATGACCACTGTTCCAGCCTGTGTCCCCAGGAGACCTTTTAGAGAAAAAAAATAACAAGATAGCGGATGGGTCAGAACGTAAGGTTCCCAGATTAGCTTATCTGGCCAGCAAACTGTCACATGGAGACAATGCTTTCTGCAGGCTCTGGTGGACATGGAGGTTGGAGGGATCCGAGGTCTGAAGGCTCCGGGAGGGTAGATACTTCCTCCATCCCCAGTGTTCTTCCAGGCCTGAAATCCCCCAGCCAAGCAACAGGGCTTCAAATTTTCCTCCAGAAAAGTAAAGTAAGAGATTTACTAGAACTCCACATCAACAGCAAGTTTCCTCTAGAGCAGTTCAACGAAAAAGCCTGAGGGCCAGAGTTAACTCGAGCAGTGCTGTCACAAAGCTGTGCCAGAACAGGGCCGATTTCAAGGAAGCTTTGTTCAAGCAAAGACTCTCAGTCCCAAGAGTATCCTCTCTCCACATTCTGAACTAGCAAGGGCAGTAAGGAGTCCAGGGAGAGAGCTGGTGGTCGTGAAACAGTGACCGTGGCTCAGGGTACGGACTAAGGTCATTAAAGCTGTCAGTTGACGAAAGGGAGACCTGGGAGGGCTTCACAGCAGGGGTTGAGATCTAGGCCACCTAAGGGTGGGAGTGAAGGAACGGGCTTGTTGGAGATGGTAGTTCTGCTACTGCCAAGATCTCCTGAGCTGTGAGCTCTCGGCGTTAACCAGGACGGGGACAGGGCAGAGTGGCTTTGAGTCCTGTCCAGGGGTGAGGTGGTGTGAATGCCTCATCGGTATACTTCAGAGGGCAACACAGGGCTCTGCCCTCCCAGGAGTTAGGATGGTGAGTTGCACCACCCTTGGAAGTAATCCCGGGACACTGGGGCTGGGGCTGTACTCACGATGCCCAGCTTGGTGGCTTTCTTCCTGCTGATCCTAACCCTCTGCAAGCTGCTTCCTTTACACCAGCCAACACCTACCCTACTGGAGACACCACTTTTCTGCCTGGAGTCTCCACTACAGCACCCAGGGCAGCCGGGGAACCCAAGGAGCAACGGAAAAATGACTCAATTACAATTTGGGATCCTGGGACGTTGGAACCAGGAAGGGCTGCAGGGTTTGTCTAACCCAACTTTCCATTTTACAGGGAAGGAACTTAGTTTCAGACTCCGACAGAGAGACTCAAAGGCTGTACAGAGAATTGGAAAGAGACCTGACAGCAGGGCCTTACAGGGAAGAAGCCATCCCTTTGGCTAGAGTAGGAAGTCTCAAACCTGGTAAGTCTCAATGTGAGATCCTGTCAAGCAGTCACCTTAAGAGTGGTCCCAGTTTGCTAATAAGCCTAGACATGGGTATTGACAAAGAAAGGCCTTTTTAATAAGACACTCTGCACTTAGCCAGAATGTTGTGTTATTTTGTTTAGATTATCATGTAGTATAAGTAGCAAATTTAGTAAGTTAGGTAGAAAAGTCACAGATATCATGAACAAGGCAGGGAACTTTAGCTAGGGAGACCAGTTTGAGAAACCCTGGGTGGAAAGGGCAGACAGAGAAGAGACATGGGGTCAGGCCAGGTCTAAACTGCCAATGCTGTTATGCTTTGGAACTGTGTGGGGATGCATTCCTGCCCTTTGCCCACCCCACACCCTGGTCCTCTCCTTTTGATAGACAGGCCAGGGAGCATCCTTCCTGTACTTTCAATCACATGGGGACCTGCAGATTCCAGATAGCTCAGACTCCACCTGGGCTAGACAAACCCCTTCACTCGGGGTTTATAAGCCCCTTTGGGACTTGTGTTCTTGTTTGTGAAGTGATGGAGTAGACTTGCCTGGGGCCGTTTGTAGGGCTAGAGTTAGGGGAAGGGCACGGGGGCAGCACTCTTTACAGTTACCACTGCCAAGTGTCGTGGTAGACATAAGTGCTGAAAAGGACCACCTGACTCTTTACTCCACTCTCCGTCCCCCATCCCCACCCCAGACCCCTTCTTCTTCTCTTGATGCCTTTTTGAGGCACGGTCTCACTAAGTTGCTCAGATTTGCCTTCCCCTCACTATGTAGCCCAGGCTATCCTCAAATTTGATGTTTCTGCTTCAGCCTCCCGTGTGCTTGAATTACAGCATGTACCACCACACTTGGCTATTCCACCTCTGAGATGCCATGTTTCAGAAACAATGTAAGAGAAAAAGGCTTGGGTCTGGAAAGGACTGGTAATCACTCCTCAGTTATAACCCAAGGGTTGCCCCCACAGCTGGCACTTGGCATTTTCATCTCGAGATTATCACCTGATCCTTGTGGAAGCCCTGAGTGTTCCCCCAACTTCCTTCTCTCCCACAGTGATCTCATTTTCATTTTACCATTACCCTCGAACGATTGGAAGACAACTCCGTTCTTTTATATGTCCCTGGGGCCCAGTAGCTCATTTGAACCAGAGAAAGTACCAAGTAACTGCCTGAGCAAATCAGTGGAGAGCAAGTACACTGGACAGAATGTCCCCAGGCCGTGTCATAGGTCTGCACCTGAATACCCAGAAGGCAGCAGGAGCCAGTGCATATCAGGAGGCTGAGCTTGCACACAGCAGGCCTTGGGAAAGGCAGGGCCAGCCGACCTTGGTAAGGAAAGAGGCAGGGCTCAGGCCACTTCTTTTGGTTTGCTTTCTGCTGTCCTCCTTGCTTTTCTGGCTCAGCAACGCCCAGGATTCTGGGCATGTCTGGCCTTCTAAAAATACCCAGGCTGCCCAGAGCCTCCCAGATGTCTGAGCGCTGAGTCTGTGATTTCCCTGCCTGTAATGGGACAGTCCAGACAGACATGAGCAGCCTGGGGTGGCTCAAGCCACTTCCTCTGCCTCCCACCCACCAGCCCACCAGGAGCTGGGCCCCACCTCCTTACCCTCGCAAAGCACAGGAGTCTAGATCCTATAGACTGCTGACTCCAGGCCTTCCTTGGGACACATGAGGGAGCTGATGTCCAAAGACCCATCCCAGGCACTGGTGACACTCAGGCCCTCCCAACCCCCCTCCCCAACATCCAGGCCCCACCTGCTGGTGCCTTTCTTCTGTATGGTGCCTGGAGACCTGGGCTTTGAGTTCAGTCTGATGGCCCAGTTTATCAGTGGGAAGCTCCTAAGAGCAGAGACCAGAGGCACTCTGAGTCTCATGGTGCCTGAAAGGTGTCCCATCCAGAGGTCACACCAGTGAGTGGAGACTGGTAGATAGGGCCCCCTTGGGAGACAGCACTTTTGCATTCTAGTCCAAGGTCAGTTGCCATGACACTATGCCCTCATCAGTTCCCGCCATCCTGAAACCATGAGCGAGCACCTACTCTCCTGGGAGTTCCTGTTCTCCCATGGTATGGGAGAAGGACACACCTTCCTGATCGCACGCCACTCTAGGTTCTTAGCTTCTCTTTCCTGTGTGTCTCTGATCACCTCTCTCCACACCCCCATCCCCAGCCCAGTTCTACAAATGATGCCACTTTTGTCCTCTGGTTCTAGATGTCAGGGGTGAGCAACCTCTCTCCTAATTCACTACATGACCTTATGTAAGGAAGGCGTTGGCCTTTTCAAGGTTGCAGTTTCATTACCTCTAAATTGGAGAAATGAGCCAGGCATGGTAGTATACCTCTATAATCCCAGCCCTGGGGAGTCTGAGGAAGGAGGAATGTGGTGAATTTGAGGTTACCCTGGCCTACATAGCAAGTGCCAGGTCAGCCAGTGCTATAGAGCAAGACCCCATCTCAAAAAACAAAACAAAACAAAAAAGGCTGAGTGTGCTGGCTCCCGCCTTTAATCCCAGCCCCCAGGAGACAGAGGCAGCCGGATCTCTGTCAGTTTGGGGCCAGACTGGTTTACATTGTGAGCTCCAGGCCAGCCAGGACTAAATAGTGAGGCTCTTGTTTCAAAACGTAATTAATGAATCAATTAATTTGCTGGGCGGTTGTGGTGCATGCCTTTAATCCCAGCCGATCTTTGTGAGTTCGAGGCCAGCCTGGTCTACAGAGCAAGATCCAGGACAGGCACCAAAACTACACAGAAACCCTGTCTCGAAAAAAAAATTAATTTAAAAAAGTGGAGAATTGGTCTGGGGTTGTAGCATGGCGGTAGAATACTTGCCAGGCATGCTCGAGAGCTCCTGGGTTTAATTCACAACACAAAAACAACACAGCGAAGCAGAACAAAACAATAAAGGGGAAAAAATAGAATGGCTCCGTGGTAGAAGACTTGTCCAGCTGTGAAAGCCCTAGGGTTTGGTCTCCAACATGGCCAATAAATAAATTAATTTAATTAAGAGGAGATAAGATGTTGTATCTTAGGTCATGGTCATCTCCTACAGAAAGACCTTCATGGAGCTGGCATGATGGTTTAGCAAGTAAAAGGTACTTGCTGTACAAAGCTGAGGCCCCAAGTTCAATCCCCTGGACCTACATGAAGGCGGACAACAGAACGGACTTCTCAGAGTTGTTCCCTGAGCTCCACACGTATGCTGCAGTCCACACTGTACAGTTACTGTCTCTGTGCATCTATCCTTTACCAGGTGGGCAGACGAGGGCCAGGGAGCTCCAGGGCCAAGTACAGGCTCTTTAGAGACAAAATACCTGGGAGAGTTTGTTGACTGACAAAGTTAGTTAGTAAAACCTGGGAGAAAGGCAAAAATGATGTAGCCGTCACCGAGCAGCCTGGATCAGGAGGGGTTGCATTAACTGGCAATCTGCGTCACTCCTTGCCCTTCCCCCACTTCTCTGCTTGGTGACTTAATGGTCCAAGATCCCAGGCACGGGTCTCTGCTTCCCTGAGAAATCTCACTTTCTGCCGCTATAGTACACCCCTCTGTAAGGTCTTTTTATTTTTTTGAGACCAGGGTCTCAGTATGTAGCTCTGGCTATCCTAAAACTCATTATGTAGACCAGGTTGGCCTCGAACTCACAGAAATATGCCTGCCACTGCCTTCTGAGTGCTGGGAGGCGCCATGCCTGGCCCTGTTTTTCATTCTTTTGACAGGATCTTGCTCTGTAGTCAAAGCTAGTTTAGAACTCATTATGTAGTGTTATAGAATATTAGTTTAAGATGTGTTACATTTGTTTATGCTGTGGAAGATTTGTTTAACAATGCAAAGATGTGGGGTTTTTTCGAGACAGGGTTTCTCTGTGTAGCCCTGGCTGTCCTGGAACTCACTCTGTAGACCAGGCTGGCCTCAGACTCACAGTGATCTGCCTCCCAAAAAGGTGGGATTAAAGGTGTAGGCCACCACCACTGGCCACTGTAGGGTTCTTTAATGAATCTCTCTTTCCTCCGATGATGAGTTTCTCAAAGTCAAGACCCTGTTGGATCTCAGAGACTAAATACTGCATGCATCTAGAATTTATCCAAAAAAGGTTCTAGAAAAAAGGAGGAGGGGCAGTGTGTGCCTCTGTGTGCTGTGTGTGTGTGTGCTGTGTGTGTTTTGACAGGATCACTAGATGGCCCAGGCTAGCCTCCAACTGGATATGTAGCCAAGGGATAACCTTGAACTTTGATCCCCCTGATCCCACCGTCGGAGTACTGAGATTACAGAGTACACCTCCTTTCTTGGTCTATGCAGTTCTGGGGACTGAACCTAGAGCTTTGTGCATGTTAGGCAAGCATTCTACCAACTGAGTCACATCCCCGGCCGGGATTGCCTGATCTTTAATGCCTCTCCTAGCCTGGGGGGTGATTAGTTAGAGAGAAAAATAAGCCAGAGAAATGGAGAAGCCAGCCAGCCCCTTTCTTCCAGTGGCACCTCTCAGTGTCTGTGGATTAACGTGTACTGCTGTGGAGGGCTGGTCAAAAGTAGTCCTTGTGCCTGGACTCTTCTCTCTGCCGAAGAACGCAGACCCTAAGCATGGAAGGCTTCTGGGTATGCCGAAGATGTTCCTCAGCCTCAGTGGGAAGCCACTCACGCTACTTTACATTTTCACTTCCATGGTTAAGCCTTCCAACCTGAGCCAACCCCCTTTAAGCCAGAGCCTCTCCATCTTTAAAATGAACAGGTTCTATGAGGACTAGAGGGCCCATGATTTTCTGGGTGTTTCTTCTGTCCCCAATTATAGAGGTGAAACAAAGCTTCAACAAGACCCTACTCTCCAGAGACTGAGACAAATAGGCTTCCTGCCACAAGCGCACAAGGTTTTTCTTGTCCTTAGGGAGTCCAGAGTCGAGAACTGGTGCTGACTGGCCTGAGCCTCCAGGAGGAACAAGACCATCTGGGAGCTGGCACAGAGGCCCGTAGCCGGTTTGCTGTCTAGAGAAGAGGTGGAAAGGAAGCCTGATTCGGAGTGAAACGGAAGTGCCTGAGGTCTGACAGTTGCTCTCTCAGTCTCTGCAGCCAAGAGGGAAGTAAAACTGTCGGGCATCTGCAGCTTTGGCCCTGAAAGTTCATGGGGCAGCAACAGGTGAGGAGGCCTAGTGATGGCTTGTGTCTTGTCTGTTTCCTGGCTAGGTGTTATCTTTGCAAAGTAGGCTCAAGGATTCAGGAGGAGGGTGAAGGAAAATCTTCTGGACAGGTTCACGATGTTGGGCAAATCTCAATGCTTCTCTGAGCTCAGTGTTTCTATTTAAAAAAAGAGGGGGGGGGGGTTGGCTAAATTCACCCCTGCAATAAGGATGTCTGGAATTGTGGGCAATGGGGATACAAGAGGCAATTGGTTTACAGGAGTCTGGCCTGTAAGCCTGTTGGCAAGGGACTCAGCATTATGAGGGTAGTTAGGGAGACGTGGGATAATGATGTTTTTGATGTGAGAACCAGGGAAGGGTCCTCTCAGGGGGAGTTCCAGGGATGGTTCAGTGACTTGCCTAAGGTCACATAGCTAACCAGTATCGTAGCTGGGGCCCAGGTTCTGAAAGAAAGAGGAATTCAGAAGAGGCTGCTGCCAAAGAGAAGCATGTTCTCTGTGTGTCACCAAGATCTGAATAAGGTTAGACCTGGGAGGACTAATTCTGAGTTAGGGAAAGAAATGCACCCTTACAGAAGCAGTGGCTTTGACAAGCCTGGAGGCTCACACCTGTAAACCCAGCACTTAGAAGGTTCAGGCAGAGGGTAGGTTGTGAGCATGAAGCTAGCCTGGGCTCTAAGGTGAGTTCTATGCTAGAGTGGCCTACAGAATGAGACCTTGTCTCAAAACAAAACAAAACAACAAAAACCCTAAACAAAGAATTATTGTTTTGTTTTTTGAGATGGTGTTTTACTATACAGCTCTGGTTGGCCTTAAAATCGGAGACCTGGCTGCCTCTCTACCTTCTGGGTACTGAGATCTAAGGGCAGGCAACAACACCCAGCTATGAGCAAATTATTAATTAATAAGGATGGTGTTGAACTGGCATTTAATGGGGAAATGGGAGCTTAGCATGCAGAGGAAAGGGGGAAGGTGTTGAAGGCAAGGGGAGCAGCATATTCAGAATTTATTCAAAAGTGTGAGGTTGCTAAGAGAGCCTGGTGAGTTGTGGACAATGTGTGTATGTGGTATATATATATATGATCGGCACAACAAAACGGTGGACTCGAGAGGTGAGGCTGGCTGGGCTGGCTGGTGCCAATCAATAAGCTTACACTTAGCAGTCACCTTGGTACCCATGAAAAAGCTTACACTGAAGAGTGGGCAACGGAGGGGGCAGAAAGGAGCACTCTAAAGTTAATCCTTGACTGTATCCCTTTGGTAGACGAAGGCATCATCTACCAATTTCAAGCAAGTCCTTTAAGAGATAATCAAAATAAATGGAAAATCCTGGATCTTAGGTGGAGGGGTTTTTGTAGCCATTGAAGGTTGTAGCTATATCTTGTCGGGTGCCTTATTCCAAAAGATATTTGAAATAGGCCACCAAGACATATTTGAAGAATAGTCTTCAAATATTCAATGAATATTCCAAGAACAGGTGTGGTGATCCCTTATAGACCCTTGGGAGGTAGAGGCAGGAGGATTAGGAGTTCAAGGTCATTCTTGGTTACATAGTGAGTTTGAAGCCAGCCTGGGCTACATGAGATCCTATTGATAAAGAAAAAAAACACAGAAACAAAACAAAATGAAGGAAAGAATAATTTGATTGGTTGTATGTAGTTGCTACCAACATAGATAGTTACATGCGTTAATTACTTTCAAATTAACCAGGGTAGATAAAAGAAGGGTGATGAGGATTAAAAGTCACTTCTCTAGAATATTTTGAATGGGTTCTTGAATAAAATTTGTGGGCGTCAACAAAAAGCAAAATCCCAAAAACTTTGGGCTTAATTTGGAATATAATGGGGTGCATTTAAGCAGAGGAGCCCAAGGGTGGACGACTTGACCTAGATGGCTAGGAAGGCAGAGGAGAAGAGTATGTGGTTGGGGTCAGGCCGGGGTAACAGCCAAGAGGCTGTGACAAGAGAGCTGAGGGTGTCAGACCCAGCCCCTGTTGAGAAAATGAAACATAAAAGGTGTGGAGGAAATGAGAATTGAAATGTAGGCGCTCCTGTGGCTTTGGTCTGGGCAAGTGTGGTTAGCAAGGGAAGTGAAAGGGGCTGAGTGGCTGGCAACCCAGCTTTGAGGGAGAAAGAATCTTGTGAGGGTGTTGGAGCCCTGTCTCTGGCCAGGAGTCCCATTCCAGCGTGGGGTAGGGTGAGGGGCTATACTTTGAGGACAGCCAAGGGGCAATGGGCAGCACTATATCCTGTTTCCTCCTGCCAAGACTTTGCTCTTTCTTCTGATATGAGTGTCCCTTTCCCGCACCCTAGGGTTTCTGCCAGGCCCCGCCAGGCCCTCAGAAAGCCTGCCTGAAACTCTGTTCCTTGGCTTCCTGCTGCTTCTGTTCAGTTGTCTGAGTGCTAGAATGACCAAGTTCTGCCTCAAGGCACGTTTTGTTCTGTGCCTTGCATCACATCAGCAGCTTGCCCTAGCCACAGTGCTCCATCTCTTTTCTGCCCACAAGAGGTTTTTCAAGTGATAGATCAGAATCAGACCCCAGGGCTCCCTGGAAATGCTAGCCCTTTGTGTGGTTGTCCTGAAGCAGGAATAATGGAGGGGCTGCTCACTTGGTTTTGCATTCTGGGGAAAGTCTTGAGCAGACTGATCGGAATGGCAGACCCAGGTGGAGGATCTGTGTCAGCCTGCAGGAGACTTCAGTGAAGAAATGACTGTACCGAGGTGTGCACAGGCCAAAAGAATAATCAAGAGGATGGTAAGGCATCACCCAGAGCCCGGCCACTCTGGAAACTCTTACCTCAGGCCTGGAAGGGTTTAGTAATTCTGTTACTGGAACTTAGGGAGAGGCAGTGCTGCCTAGTGGGATGGGGACCTGAGAGGGAGCAGTGGGAAAACATGTCAACCCCTCTGCTCTCATCCTCAAGCCTCCTCATTGTTCTAACCAACCCAAGTGCAAGCTGGCAAGGAGGCCTGGAGGCACAGCCTACAGGGGTCAGCCTCCTGAGACACAGGATAGGGACTGGGAGTGTTGAGCGGAGAGGTAACATCTCCAATGTACCCGAAAGACTGTCGCTCAGGTGGAGTGCCCTGTGGCCTTGGCAGTCACTTTTCCTGGGATCAGCCCTGACTTAGAGGAGATTTTTTTTTTCTGCTGTCCCAGAGAGGAAAGGCATTTAGGAAGCCTGTGGCCCTGATGTTAGAGAACCTTGAGACTATGGCTGGGGATGCAGTTCAGTGATAGAGCACTTGCCTAATATGCACCAGGCTCTGGAGTGATCCCCAGCGATGAAAAAACACAGAAAACAAAACCCCAAGCCAGAGTCTGGCAATAGCCACATGGGTCTCCTGGGTAATTACACCAACCTCTGCAGAGACTGAGCCCTGAGGGGCAGACCTGTGCCAAGGGCCAGAGTGGGGCATAGTGGATACACTGGAGGGTGGGGTTGTGAGAGCGTGTTTGAGAAGTTCCAGTATCTTGTGTATATAGTTAAGGTCACGAGGCAAAATCAGTAAGAGCCAAAAGTCAGACCAGTCATTCTGAAAAATTGGTTGACCTAAGCTGTTAACTAAGACCCCAAACAAGTACCCAGTATGCAAAGAAGAAAGGCCTGGGCGTTAGTGTGACCCAGCCCTAGGCGCCTTGTGCTTCATTTAAGAAAAAAACAAACAAACAAACAAACAAAAAACCCCAACAACAAAGTACATGTTTTTCTTTTTTAATTGATTGTTTTGTTTTTCCGGACAAGGTTTCTCCATGTAGTCTTGGTGCCTTTCCTGGAATTCACTCTGTAGACCAGGCTGGCCTCGAACTCACAGAGATCCGCCTGGCTCTGCCTCCCGAGTGCTGGGATTAAAGGCCTTTTTAATTAAAAATTGATTTTTATACAATACATTCTAATTGAGGTTTACCCTCCCCCAACTCCTTTCATAACTTCTCCATCTAACTAAATCTTTCTTTCCCCGTCCAGCCCTTTCTTTCTCTCTCTCATTAGAAAACAAACAGGCACATAAAAAATAATAACGCAGAGAAACTGTGTTAAAAAGCAACAACAACAACCAAACTAAACACATCTTGCCCAGCAGTGGTGATGCACAACTTTAATCCCAGCACTCAGTAGGCAGAAGCAGGTGGATCTCTGTGAGTTCCAGGACCCCCAAGGCTACACAAAAAAA
>CABHPR010127972.1:15372-25428 GCA_902168415.1 Peromyscus melanophrys
CCACCCAGCTCCCAAATAAATCACACACGGAGGCCATTCTTAATTATAAATGAAAGGCCTTAGCTTAGCTTATTTCTTGCCAGCTTTCCTTAACTTTAAATTACCCCCTCTACCTTTTGCCTCTGGGCTTTTCCCGTTCTCTTACTTCTGTAAATCTTACTCTTACTCCATTGCTGGCTGTGTAGCTGGGTGGCTGGCCCCTGGAGTCCTTCTTCTTCTCTGGCTACTTCTTCTAGATCTCTCCTTCCTTCTCCCAGATTTCTCCTTCTGTTTATCCCCTCTGCCTGCTAGCCCCACCTATCCTTTCTCCTGCCTCACTAGTGGCCGTTCAGTTCTTTATTAGACCATCAGGTGTTTCAGACAGGCACAGCAACACAGCTTCACAGAGTTAAACAAATGCAACATAGACAAAAGTAACACACCTTAAAATAATATTCTACAACAACCCTGTCTTGAAAAAGAAAACAAAACAAACAAGCCCCCACAACCCAATAAAAAGAAAATAAAACAAATTAGAATAGGGCAAAACAAATAAACATAAAAAAAAGGCCAGAGAAAAAGCACATGAAACACATATAAACACAGGGATCCATACATTTTCACACACAGAAATCCCATAAAATCATGATACATAAACAAAAGACCTGTAAGGTTAAAAAAATGCCCAAAGTATTATGAGGGAAAACCCTCCAAAAATACCACTGAGTTCGTTCTGTGTCAGCCACCTACTGCTAGGCACGGGGCCTGCCCTTAAGTGTGGTTTGTATACCCAGGGAGATTCCACTGGAGGAAACGAGATTTTCCTTTGTGAGAGTTGTCAGTTGAAGATAGTTTCTGGATTAGGGATGGGGACTGTGTTTATTTCCCCTCTCAGTGCTAGGACTCCATCTAGCTTAGATGTATGCAAACCCTGTGCAGTTAAAAAAAAATGATTTTCTGTGTATGGGTGTTTTGCCTGTATGTATGTCTGTGCACCTGTGCTTGCTTGCTGCGTGAGGAGACCAGAAGAAGGTGTTAGATTCTTTGGAACTGGAGTGACAGATGGTTGTGAGCCACCATATGGGTCCTGGGAATTGAACCCAAGTCTTCTGGAAGTACAGCCAATGCTCTTAATCACTGAGCCAACTCTCCTTGTCCTTCTGACCCATCCTGACCTCTCCTTATAGGCCACCCACTCACAAGCCACTTCTGGAAGGAGTGACTGTAAAGTCACAGGCCCTGTGTAGCAGACAAGGAGGGAAGGCTGCATAGGAATGAAGGACCTGCCTTCGTAGGAGGGCCCCCAGGCACACACTCCTTTTAGCCTGTTTTCTGGGCCTCTGTTTCTATGACCTGGCCTGGCTGCCCATGTTTAGTATTCCACCATTCCACTCCTGGTCAACCTCTGAGTCTTCAGGCCTTCAAAAATCTATCCCTTCAGCATGCCTTCTAGGTAGGTACACTGTCCTTGGCTTTATGGATAAAGACAAACTAGATCTTATTGAGGCCTCTAGGCTTGGGGGGCGGGGAGACACTGATAGCATGGGAGAGGCAGCCAGTACATGTGCCTATAACATAGTGAAATAAACACCATAAAAATCATTTGTTCTTTTCTGTTTTGTTTGAGTTGGGTCTGTCTGTGGAGCTCAGAATGGCTTTAAATTCAGGATCATCTTGCTTTACCATTGTGCTTGGCTTTAAGGGATACTGCTTTTATTTGTTTGTTTTTTAGACAAGGTCTTGCTATGTAGCCCTGTTTGGCTGTCCTGGAACTCACTATGTAGGTCAGGCTGGCCTTGAACTTATGGTGATCTTCCTGCCTCTTGACTGCTGGAATTATAAGCATGTGCTATCACATTCCCCCAACCCCCACCCTTCACCCCACTCCAGATGGACAGATCTTATGTAACCCAGGCTAGCTTTAAACTCACTATGTAGCTGAGAATAACTTTGAACTCCTGATTCTCTTCCATCCACCTCTCAAGCCCTAGAATTACAGGTATATACTCCCACGCCTAGCTTCGAGGGGCACTGCTTTTTACATTTTAGGACAAACAACCAAGAGGGGACCTATTAGGAGCTCACTAGTTAGGACTGTCCCATTGGCCCAGGCCCATCCTGCCTGGTGTTTTGCTTTGGCTGCTCCTCTGCTGGGAGTACCAAGTTCCCAGGCATCAAGGTCCACTTCCAATGCAGCCTTCTGAGTTCCTTCTTTTACACAGAGGTAGCCTTTCCTCACTGAGAACTCACATAGCACTGTGCTTTGGAATTTCTTAGACTCAGACCTTGCCTGTTTGTCTACTTTGGGAGCTCCTGAACATTATACATACAGTCCCCATTCGCTCAATTCAACTTGGTGCCCAGTTCCCATGAGGAGGGGGCTGGGTGAATCCAGCAACTCAACTGGAGCAGTTAACCCTGGGACATAGGAGCAGGGCCATCTGGCAGTCTTGCTTCTTACTAATTCTGTGATCTCAGGCAAGTTACTTAACTCCATCCTTAAAATCAAGATAATGGAAGTTGAGAGAATCAGTGGGTAAACACATCAAAGCCTTCAGAGCTGTGTCTGGTGCCCCCTAAGCATCCGGAAAACGTTAGCTATTATTATGACAGCTATTGTTAGGAGCCAGCTGGGTGTGCTTATAAACAACTCCTTATACCCCAGCAAACCGGTGCTGACACACACACTGTCTCAGAACCACCCACTTTTATGTGGAAGAGGGTGGGTAACCCATTTGATGTATAACCCATTTTAGAGATGGAAAGGACCCCAAGGAAGTCAAGGACATCCATCACATGGCAAGAGCTGTTTTCTCTGTGTCAGCCATTGCTTTTCCTCCCACATCAAATTACTGCACCAATGTAGCCCAGTACAGTAGGTAGGGTGCATGCCTAGCATGCAGGACATCCTGGGCTCAGTCCTCAGCATGGAATGAATTGTGTGTGGTGGCACATGCTTGGAATCCCAACTCTTGGGAAGAACAGGTAGAAGTACCAGAATTCAAGGCTATCTTTGGCTGAGTTTGAGTTCGAGGCTAGCCTGGAATACAGGAGACCTTGTTTCAAAGGGGAAAAAAAAACTACTCCATCCTAAGAGAGGGTTAAACAAGAGTTCCCACATGGTTCTCATCCTCAGCAAATCTGGAAGAGTGCTTGGATTATGAGATACATTTTGCCAGATTCCAAGTGCAGATGTGATATTTTAGGGGGATACTATCATCCAGTGGCAGATCAGCATAGCACAGACTGACCTTTTAAACTGGGGACACATTCCAGTGTGCCACTTAAGGACTGGGCCCTTGGTCAAATTACTTATCAATGCCTCATCTATAAAATAGGGCTAATGACAGCACCTACTTCAGAGATGTTGTGAGAATTAAATTAGGTATCTAGGTGAAATGCTTGGAATGTTGTCTGCCACATGGTAGCTATTATAAGGTATGGCTAGTATTAATATGCCCAGTGTACACATGCATCAGACGTAAGGTGTGTGTGTGTGTGTGTGTGTGTGTGTGTGTGTGTGTGTGTGTGTGGTCAGATTTGATGCTCCTCACCCCAGGATTGGCTCTGCTTACATCGTGGGCGGCATCTGTCTCATGGGGAGACTGCCACCTGCTCTTTCCCTCTGGAAGAGCTTTCCTGAGCTAGGGAATTCCCTCCCATGGCGACCGACAACCACTCCAGGCATTCTGATGCCAGATGCTCTGCCTACAACAGCGCAGAGAGAATTAAACCTTGACTTGGCAGCCCAAGCTGGTCTAGGAAGTCAGGCAGTCTCAGAAACTGGGGGTATCTACCAGAGGCTGAAGTGGGAGGGGAGCATGGATATGGAGGGCCTGCTCTGGCTGAGGGTGGTGCTGCAGACAGGGGAAGGGCGGGTGCCCAGGGAGAACAGGCAGGATGCCAGGGTGTCTGCCAGCCTCTGAGACGATCATTTTGGCTCCCCGCCCTCCAGCAGGCAGCAGGGAGCAGGAAAGCTTGTTTTGTTTAGGCATTAACTGGGCAGGCAGTGGGAAATTAGGCAGGCAGGCTCCCTAAGCTGGAAAGGGCCTACTTCCTTCACAAGGCAGCTCATGAAGTTGACAATATTGCCACTTCCCCATCTTGCTGTCCCTATCCCATAATCCCATCTTTCTCCTTTGGTCCCTGCCTGACTCTTCAGTAGAGCCTGAGGGGCACCCTCTCCATGGAAGGGCCATATACTGGTAGCACTCTATGCTTTTCAGGCTGGGCCTTGGAAAAGCATCTTTGTGGAATCCTAGTGTTACAGATAAGGCAGCTGGCTGAGGGAGAAGCAGGGACTTCCCAGGTGCCCACAGTAAGAGAGACACAGGCCTCAGAATCTGGTTTGGGCTCAATCTTCCCTCATGGGAATAAAAAATATATAATAAAATTAAACATTTTTTTAAAGATTTATTATTATTTTTATTTTGAGACATGGTCTCTCTGTAGTTTCGGCTGTCCTGTAACTCACTATGTAAACCAGGCTGGCCTTGAACTCAAAGAGATCTGCCTGCCTTTGCCTTCTGACTGCTGGGGATTACAGGGACACTCCATTATGTCTGGCTTATTTATATTTTAAAATTTATGTGTCTGAGTGTTTTGTTCATAGGTATATCTGAGCACCACTTTTGTGCCTAGTGCCTGCAGAGGCCAGAAGAGAGTGTTGGATACCCTGGAACTGGAGTTACAGATGGTTGTGAGCTGCTGGGATGCTGGGAATTGAACCATGGTCCTCTGCAAGAACAGCCAGTGCTCTTAAGCATGAGCAATCTCTCCAGATTGGGAGATTCTTTTTATGATTAAAAATATTATTTATTTTAATTTTTTCAAGATAGGGTTTCTCTGTGTAGCCCTGACTATTCTGAAACTCCCTCTGTAGACCAGGCTGGCCTTCAACTCAAGAGATCCACCTGCCACTGCCTCTGAAGTGTGGCTACCTTAAAGGTGTGGGCCACTGTTGTTGGTTATTTTAACTCTTTGGCTCTTTGGGGGTCTGCCACCCAGCTCCCAAATAAATCACACACAGAGGCTTATTCTTAATTATAAATGCCCAGTCTTAGCTTGGCTTGTTGCTAGCCAGCTTTTCTTAATTTTAAGTTATCCCATCTACCTTTTGCCTCTGGGCTCTTTCCTCTTCTTATTTCTGCAATCTTAATTTCACTCTTACTTCATGACTGGCTGTGTGGCTGGGTGGCTGGCCCCTGAAGTCCTTCTCTCCTTGTTCTCTGGCTCCTTCTTCTCCCAGACTTCTCCTTCTATTTATTCTCTCTGCCTGCCAGCCCTGTCTATCCTTTCTTCTGCCTTGCTATTTGCTGTTTAGCTCTTTATTAGACCATCAAGTGTTTTAGACAGGCACAGTAACACAGTTTCACAGCTAAAAAAATGCAACATAAAAGAATGCAACACATCTTTGTATCATTAAATAAGTGTTCCAGAGCATAAACAAATGTAACACACCTTAAAATAATATTCCACAACAGGCCACCACTGCTGGGCATGATTTATTTATACATTTACTTTTAGACAGGGTCTCACTATGTAATCCTGGCTGACCTGGAACTTGCTATGTATAAACAGGCTGGCCTTGAACTCACAGAGATCTGCCTGCCTCTACTTCCCAAGTGCAGGGATTACAGAGATGTACTATTAGGGCTAGCCTTATTTTGTTTTGAGACAGGGGTCTCTCTCTATAGTCCAGGCTGTCCTGGAACTTGCTATGTAGAACAGGCTGGCCTTGAACTCACAGAGATCCTCCTTCCTCTGATTCTGTAGTCCTGAGATTAAAGGTGTACACCACCAAACTGGCCTTAATTTTTTTTTACATGTTTTATTTTGTGTGAACAGCATGCATGTGGAGGTCAGAGGACAACTTGTAGGAGTTGGGTTCTCTTCTTCTACCATTTGGGTCCTGGGGATTGAACTCAGATTGTCAGGCTTGGCAACAGGCACCTTTACCCACCAAGCTATCTTGCCAGCCTGACCTCCTTCTCCTCTTCCTTCTCTTTTTTAAGAACAGAACTAGAACAACATGGGCCAGCAGAAAGCACTTTGCATAAATGGTGGTCCCATTTAATTCCACCACAACTCTGTTAACATCCATTCTCCCCTTTTGACAGAACAGGGGAAACCATTAGAAAAACCGCTTTCAGACTGTCAAGAACCCAGAATGAGGCAGAAGAGGGACCATGCCATCTAGCTCAAGGGTTTTGCTTGCTCCCTGAACTATCATGCTTCCACCCACCTGCCTGACTGTTCTACTCCCTGATACCTGGTTTTCAGAGCGGTAATCACAGTGCAGCTCCAGGTGGAAGCTCCCATTGGCACTTCACCCAGACAGTCACTCAGCTTTCTCTGCTGCATCCCAGATCAGCAGTCATTGGCTTGCCTGCCTACTCAGCCCTTTATATTTCATATACCTGACATTTCATTTAGCCAGCACAGCAGTCCCCCTAAGAGGGAGACAGGAAAAAAAATCTGTTATCCTCATCCTACAGAAATGGAAACCAAGATGGAAGTGACATGCCTGGAAGCAAGTACCTGGCAAAGATAAGGTTAGAACTTAGGTTTCATGTCTCCTGATGTCAAAATCACGCGTCTGCCAGCTCCAACCATAGCCCTGGGATTGACACTCCTGTCCTTATCCCCTAAACTGTAATTCTCATGGGTGAGGGCCCCAAAAGATCAGGTCATTTCTTCTACCATTGCCAGCACCTTAAGAATTTCCCTCTGGACTTAGATCTCTGATACCATCTGATAGGACTGGGCCTCTGACTTTCCTGGCCTTGCATGTCCCAATCACTGTTGTGACCTTTGGTCATGCATGGAGATTGGGAGCTCACTGGGACAGAGCCTTGGGCTTACCCCAGAGATCTACTTGTGACTAAAACCAGAATAAAGACCTTGTTGAGGAACAGTTGATGGAACCTAAGGCTTGGCTCTGCTACCAGCTCACGGGGTGCTGTAGGGAAAGCCCCTGCCCTGTTCTGGTGGTTGGCCTGGGATTCTGTCTTGAGAAGACAGGTATACTCCCCAGGCTGACTGGAGGCAGTGGTGAGGGAGTCCAGTCAAGGAAGAACAAAGAAGGGCAGTGGAAGTAAGGAAAGGTGACCAGGGTAGTAATGAGGTGAATGAGTAGTGTCTTCAAATTCAATCATCTTCAGTAGCGTCCTCAGTTGGGTTGGTGAGGCCCAGGCAGGGAATGACTAGCATCTGGATGTGCTGACAAGAATTCCTGAGCAGCTTGTGCCAGGTAGGTGGGAAGATAATGACAGAGAAGAAAAGCAATGGAGAGGGCTGTGGAAGAGTGTGTGTGTGTGTGTGTCCCTCAGTGCAGCATGGGCAGGTGGATGAGAGAGGCATCTATTGTAGTCTTGAAAGGGCTTCCATATACTTTGCTTCCAGGAATTATGTTGAATATCAGTGGAATTCACCTTCCAGTTCCCACTTACATACCCACACCAGGCCAGCTTTTAATCCTGGCTCTGGCAGGTGCTTACTACAGCTTTAGAATCAGAGGGAGCCAGAAACCAGGGCTGGCTCTCCTTTATCGTCTCTGTGACCCTGGGTAGCTCATTTCATGTTTGAGCCTCAGCCTGTGAAAATGGGGTCCTATGTACTATGAGGGGATGCTGTGAGAGTAGAAACGCTGTAAAAAGCATACCCATTTCAATGTCTGAAGCATGGAGGCACAACAAATGCTAGCAGTTAATTTCTTTCCAGAGTAAGAATTCCACATATGGTCTCTCTGATGGAAAGGAGCCAGCACCTGAGTGTACAGCCCCAGGGATGGAAACGATCCCTCCCTCCCTCCCTCCAGGGATTGGTCCGCCTGGAAAACCTTCTTGAGATCCACAGAGATCCGTGCTAGTTGTCTCTGAGGTCACAGAGCATGGTGCTCTGTAGATTTCCCTTCAATAATCCTAAGAGATCTTACTAGTAGCATTGTGCTTCCTTACATTACAGAAGCAAAACCCAAGTCTCCATACTTGTCGGAAGAGGTATATTTAAGTCAGGCTTCCTTAGAGCTGCTTTATTCCTGAGACGTGAGTGACCTTTTCGGTTTTGTGCCATGACACCTGACAGCAGCGACTTAAGCAATGGAGGGTTTATTGTGACTTATGGCTTAAGGGGCTACAGACATCATGGAAGTCACGCCAGTGAGAACAGAAGGTGGCTGGTCACATTGTACCTGTAGTCAGGAAACAGATTAAAGCTGTCACTCAGCCTGCTATCTCCTTCCCCCTTTTCACTCACCCTGGGACCCCAGTCCATGGGTGTGCTGCTCACATTCAGGGTGGATCTTCCCTCTTTAGTTAAACCTCTCTGGAAACAACCTTAACAGACATGCCTAGAGGTGTGTCTCCTAGGTGATTCCAAATCCAGTGGAGTTGATAATAAAGACTAACTCATCATACTGGGAGAAATCTCCCGATTCCTTTATATAGTCTTCATAGAGGACAAGGCCTGGTAGAAGGATTTGGGTTCTGATTCCAAACCCATCACTTTAGGGCAAGTCATTAATCTCTTTTGGGTCTTGGGGTCCTTATCTGTAGAAATGAAGAAAATAATAATATGTCATAGGGTTATTGTAAACATTAGTTTGAAGAAACCATAAGAAAGTTTAGGATTTGGCCAGGCCTGGTGGTACACACGTTTACTCCCAGCACTCTAGAGGCAGAGGCAGGCAGATCTCTGTGATTTCAAAGCCAGCCTGGTCAACAAAGCTAGTTTCAGGAGAGCAAGGGCTGTTACACAGAGAAACCCTTTCTTGAAAAACAAAACAAAAAAATCCACCACCACCACCAAAAAAAATCCAAACAACCCCCCAAAAAACTTTAGGATTTGAAAAATTCATGTTGCAAATTAAATATTTAAAAATGATTTATTATTTTAAGTGTATGAGTGTTTTGACTGCATATGTATATGTATCATGTATGTGCCTGGCACCTGCAGAGGTCAGAAGAGGGCATCAGATCCCCTTGGAACAAGAGTCACAGATGGTTGTAAGCCACCATATGATGTGCAGAGAATTAACCTTGGTCCTCTGTAAGAGCAACAAGTGCTCTTAATTGCTGAGCCTCCTCTCCAGCCCATTTTTCTTTTCTTTCTGTTACAGTTATTGATTTATTTGAGACAGGGTCTCTGTAGATAAATTGGGCTGCTGCAAAGTCATGATCTTTCTGCTTCACCCTACCAAGTGCTGAGATTATATTAATTAGATATTTGATATCATGCATTGTATTCTTTATTTTGTTATAGATGGGCTCCAATATCCACTGAATGCACAGTAAAGCAGTGTCTAGGCTAGATACTAAATCTTCTAACATCCAGCAACTTTATATCCTCAGTATTCACTTCCAAGGAAGTGACAGAGGATAACCCCTGGGCCAGAGCAGCTCACCTAGCACTAGAATTTAGCAGACCTTGGTTAGGCACTTGCTGTGTGCTGGACACTGCATCTGGGCAGGTGATGTCACCATTCCCCTTTAGTCTGGAACTCTGTCTGGGTGATTCTGCCTTGCTCACTTCTACATCCTACTATTTGGTGTGGGCTTCACATAAAGTAGGGCAGCAGCAAATATTTTATTGATGAATGAATCAATGAACATTTATTGAACATTGACCATGTGCCAGGTCTGCAGTTGGAGACATTCTAATTAGTACATATCTGTAAGGATAGTTTATACCCCCATTTTGTAGGTGAGGAAACAAAAGCTGAAGGAGTACAAGGCTCAGTGGTGAGGCCAAGAATGGGACCCATCTCCCTACCTCTAGCAGTTGCCCCACGGTGGTGTTCAGGACTCCGGGTTCCCAGGCACTGTTCCCTTGCCCCAGGCCTTCCCTGATCTGATTGAGGACTCAGGTGGCAAATGGCTTCAAAGAAACCAGAAATAGAAGAATAGGTTTTCTACTTTATATACAGTTCTAGAGCTCTGTTACTTCCCCACACAGGATGGGAGTTAACTCAATGTGAAACACCTGGGTCCAAGTCCCACTTTTCCATCTTTTGGCCAGAGGCAGTAGGTTATCTGGCAAGTTCCCCTGGTCTAGGCAGGCCTCATGGACCTTCCTTTT
>CABHPR010127973.1:6195-21709 GCA_902168415.1 Peromyscus melanophrys
AGAAGTCTGAGCTCCTTGCCTGCATGATATTAGAAACACATCCAACACATCCTTATTTGTTTATTTTTTCTTTTGAAGCTGGCAAAACCAACAGAAGGCTTTGTTCATAAAGAAAGACTGAACATAAAGAATTCTGTTTCCTAAGGAGAGAAAAAGATAGATATTGCCTGTAGAAAGGCAGAAAATTGAGCCCAGCATTCAAGGGAGTATGGTGCTATCCATGCATGGATTAACCAGCCACCTAAGGCAGGAACAGACATTTGAAGTGGGTGAGAAGACCTAAGAAGGAAAAAAACTGAAGGCAGTCTTGCCCTGGGTAAGCAGAGGGAGAATACCCATGTGTCCTCTGACCCATCCCAACGTCCTTACTTTTGCAGATGACCCCAAACCCAGAAGGCTAATTTATCCAACATCTCAGAACAGCTAAGAAAGTGAGTGACTGGGAATCGGAACGGCCTTAGCGTCCAGGATACTGTGAGAGAGGCCTGAGAACGAACTGCAGACTCCCTTTGTCTATGCTGTAACGGTCAGCAGTGTGGGGCCTGATCCTGTCATCAGCTCAGGGGCTCAAACCACATCTTATTTGTCATCTTGTCACTGTCCCCACTACCTCTCCTTCCTATCTCCACTACCAGTTATTACAGAGCAGAAAAATCACAGATCACTTCCCTCTTCTCCACATACATATCATCTGAGACTTCTGGGCTTGGAAGGACCTTAATAATTCATTTAATGTTAGAGAAAAAATACCAGTGGAAACTGGGGTTGAGAGGCTGAGAGTGACTTGCCCCACACTGTCAGTTAGTAGATTCCAGACCCAAATCCCAGCCTCTGGTTTCTTCCCTTTACCCTACAAACTCCTAGTGTATGGGGCTGACTTAGTTAGGGTTTCTATTGCTGTGAAGAGACATCATGACAACAGCAACTTTTATGACGGAAAACATTTCATTGAGTAGCTTACAGTTGCAGATGTTTAGTGCATTATCATCATGGTGCGACATGGTGGTGTGTAGGCAGACATGATGCTGGAGACACAGCTGAGAGTCCTACATCTTGACTTGCAAGCAACAGGAAGTGGTCTGTCTCACTGGGTACAGCTTGAGCAAAGGAGACCTCAAAGCCTGCCCCCACAGTGACACACATCTTCCTACAAAGCCACACCTACTCCAACAAAGCCACACCTCCTAATAGTGCCAAACTTTGGGGGACTATTTTCTTTTAAACCACCACAGAGGCTTATTTCTAAGACATACTCTCCAGTAACTAATTTCTCCAAACATATGGTATGTATTCCTCTCCCCTCGAGGTGTTCCTTCCCAAAAGAGCTCATGGTTCATTAAGTTTGTGAAGTGCTACAATCTACCCTCTCTATGATAAGTAATGCTCTGTGGGGGAGGGGTATAGGTATACTGTAAGTGTTTCTGTGTATGTGCATGTTCATGTCCATGTGCATGGAGGTGCATGTAGAGGTCAGAGGTCAGTATCAGTTGCCTTCCTTAATCAGTCTCCACCCTATTTTTTGAGATAGAGTCATTGAATCTGGAGCTCACTGATTTGGCTAGACTAGCTGACCAGCAAGCTCCAAGGATCCTGTCTCTACCTCCCTAGTGCTGGGCTTATAGGCATCTGCCACCATGACTGGCTTTTTACGTGGGTAGTGAGTATCCAAACTCAGGTCCTCACGCTTGTGCACCAGCACTTCTTTACCAGCTGAGCCATCCCCCCAGCCCCGTGGCAACATTCTTGTTCCCATATGAAAGAAAAGAAACCTATCTAATTCTCTACAGTCGTTTCCAAAGTCACTTGACCATAGGACTCTCAGCCTTTTACCCCACTGTTTTGTTATCTACTAACATGTCTCAAATTTCCAAAGGTTGTGCTTTGGAAAACATAATCTAAGTCTCACTAGTAAGAATTCCTTTTTATATCCCAAGGAAAACATCCCCGTGGAGTGGTCCTCTTGGCGGGGACCTAGTAGGGAAGCCATGAGACACAAAGGAAGAGAAACAATAGTCGCCATCTGTTCCAGAGCCATGTGTACTATCAGCAGCAAAGGGTGAGGTGGCCACACACACTGTCATCTGGAACTCTGGTCCTAGGCTAAAGACACTCCACTCCAACCACAGGTTCTCATCTACTCAACATCAGCTAACTAACGTGAGTTTCCTTCTACTTCTGTTCTCTGTTAGTTGAGACACTGTTATACCAGGCCCTTCCACATCTGCTGTAGCTTTTCACCATCCTGACCTAAAAACTCTGGACCTCTAAACGAAGCTTTCTAATGAATGTCCCCACCTGACTCCTTCTCCCCTTCAATTCCCCTCAAAAGATACTGTCCTATTAATCTAAGACAACATTGCATTTGCTTTCAGAAAAATGAAATGTTCAAAACTCTGCAACAAGCAAGGTCTTTCGATGACGTCCTAAGTCATAACTGTGCAAGACAGCACAATCCATGCTCCCCCAGCAAATTCCCCATCACCCTGGGCTCATCTTCCGATACCACCCTCATCACGCATGCAGTGTGGCTGTTGAGCTCTGCATTCTGCTCTGTTTCTGCCTCTCAGATTTCTTCTGGTTCTCACCTTCCACCTCCACCACAAGTCCTGATGTGGAGCAAGCACCCCACCCACTCCTGCTCTCGCAGATACTGAGTCCTACGTTGGCACATCTTGCTCTTTGACTGATGCTTGCATTTCCTGACTCATAATAAGCTTAGGAAGGGAAAACATCAGGCATTGTTAAGTATACTTAGAAATTTCTCTTGATGGATAAAAGAGTTCATATTCATTTCATGACTATGAGTTAAGCAGACAAGTTGAAGCCTACACAACCTTAAGTAAAAAAAACTAGGAAAACTAACCTCTTTGGAGGACTCGGGCATTTAGAATAGATCTTTCTAGTTAAGTTGACCTTAGAATTTGAAAATAGTGAGAAAACATATTCCACCTCATCTTAGCGGACCCAGGGCACGTCACTAATTTGTATAAAGACAGAGCTGAGCTTTCTGCCGCTTTCCTGCCAGCTTCATGCTGCGCTCCAGGAGGGAGGGGCTAGACAGGGTGTGTCAGGTGACACGTCTCCAAACAGTCCAAGAGGTTGGTCTAAACAAAATCATCCCAAGAAGACTCTCCCTTGGCAGCTGCTCTTTCCCTCGTTTATTCTTTTAATTGTATCCCTACCATTTTGTATCAATACATTAAGATATGAGGATAGATTTTTAAAAAGCAAACAAACAAACAACAGCCAATCCTGGTACCTGCGTCATCTGTGGTCAAATGCACTTTTACTTAGTGTGTGCAGACCCACAACAGATCCACCTGAGGGAGTCTGCTAAAACAAATACAAGTCCCCTGGCTAGTGTGTGGAAATTTCTTACTCATTGTCCAGAAAAAAGTCTGAGACAGAGTTTTTTTTGTTTTGTTTTGTTTTTTTGTTTTTTTTTTTTAAAGCTTTATAGGTGATTCTGGAGCATATTGAAGCTTGAAAGCCAGATGAAAGACTGAACCAGTTTTGGTTTTTTTTAATAGCAAATATATTAGGAGTTAATTCTAAAACAGTTGTGCTCAGGAATGGGGAGGTGTCTTGTCTAATAAGGTGTTTGCCACACAAGCAGGACCTGAGTTCAATATCCAGGATCCACATAAAAAGGTCAGGTCCACTGGTTTGCACTTGTAATCCCAGTGCTGGGGTGGAGACTGGTGCAATCCTGGAACTCACTGGCCAGTCCACATCACCTGCTTGGTAAGCTCCAGGCCAATGAGAGATGCTATCTCCAAAAAACAAGGTTAAAAAAAAAAAAAAAAAAAAAACCATTTTAAGCCAGGCAGTAGTGGTGCATGCCTTTAATCCCAGCACTCAGGAAGCAAAGGCAAGTGGATCTTTGTAAGTTTGAGGCCAGCCTAGTCTACAAAACAAGTTCCAGAATAGCTGGAGCTGTTACAGAGAGAAACCCTGCCTCAAAAAACAAAACAAAAAAAAGTAAAGGTAGATGGCTCTTGAAGGACACCTAATGTTAACCTCTGCCATGCACAGATACACAAAATCAATATGCTTACTTGCAATAAAAGACTCACAGTGCATAGTGGAGACATACAGAGAATGAGTAGTTAATAAAATTTGCATAATGCAATGATAAAGGTACAGGTTCAAATTCTAGACCAGTCACTTCCATGCCATGTGCCTGACATTTTCTTAGGGTCTTATGTCCCAGGGCAAAACAGGAAAAGTCCTCACTTCGCCATACTGTAAGGTTTCAAGGAGACTCTCTACGGGAAATGCTCAACTTAACCTCAATGCACAATAGCACTCATCACTTTCTAATTATTAGTGAAATTTGAAAGCAGATCAAAACTAGGTTTTCTGAAAAGCACTACACTTGCCTCTGTTTGCTTTTCTGTTGCTGTGATGAAACACTGGCCGAAAGCAAATTGGTGAGGAAAGGGTTTGTGTGGCTTACAGCTTACGGTCCATCACGGAGGCACCAGACTCAAGGCAGGAACTTAGAGGCGGGAACCGATGCTAAGGCCATGGAGAAGCGCTGCTTTCCAGCTTGTTCTCTATCCATGGCTTGCTCATCTTGCTTTCTCATAGGCCCACCTGCCCAGCAGTGGCACCACCCACAGTGTGCTGGGCCCTCCCACATCAGTAATTAATCAAGAAGACGCTGCCCTGACATTCTTACAAGACACTGTGATGCAAACATTTTTTTTCAGTTGAGGTTCCTGATTCCCAGATGACTGGCTTGTGTCAGGTTGATAAAGGCCAGCCACCACAGCGCCCAGCTGTAGTTTTATTATAATGTGTTTTTTTCAGTGTATTCTTCTCTTTTTTTTTCCCTTTGGTTTTTTTTTTGGTTTTTTGAGACAGGGTTTCTCTGTGTAGTTTTGGTGCCTGTCCTGGATCTTACTCTGTAGACCTGGCTGGCCTTGAACTCACAGAGATCCGCCTGCCTCTGCCTCCCGAGTGCCGGGATTAGAGGCGTGTGCCACTACCGCCCGGCTTGTCAGTGTATTCTTGAAGTCCACAAGGTTCCTAGGATCTTCAGAAACGTTCTGTCTTCAGTACTCTGTTTTGACATTTAGTACAAGAGATAGCTAGGTGCCATGTCCATCTAGTCTTAGCACCTGTCTTTTTGTGTGTGCTTATAGTTGTACAGACCCCAGACGAAGCCAGGTCAAAACAAGAACCAATCTGGACATAGAAGAATCGGTGGGAGAACTGAGTCATTGCTTGGCACAAGGCGGTTTAATCTACTCAGCCACAGCAGCCCTGCTGCGAGCAGATGCGTGATTTGGAATCTGACATCTTACATACCAGCAAGCCCTGGCTTCTCCGCAGAGAGCTGGGGCATAAACACACAAAGTGGAATGATTTCATCCCCAGTTCTATTAGTAATTGGGTTAAATGCCCAATTAGTGCCAGTTATCACCACAATGTTAACCTTGTCTTCAAGCGAGTAAGCAATTATGATACTTTCTTAATTGTCTGTTTGTCTGGATTTGCAATCTCCTAGGGGTCACACCACTCAGGGGATTTCCAGGAAGGGTTAACTGGGGAGGAAAATCCCACCCTTAACATGGGCATCACCATCTCGTAGACTTGGGTCCCAGACTGAATAAAAAGGAAAAAAGGACAGATCAAGCAGAGTGCCGGCATTTATCTCTCTTTCTTGACTGTGCACTCAGTGTGACTGCCTCTCTCACACTCCAGCCCCCAGAAACAGAGCCACACTCCCCACCATACCTACCCTGCCCCCTGCCATGATAGATTGTATTCACAAACTGTGAGCCAGAATCGGCCCTTCCTTCTTTAAGATGCTTTTCTTGGGTCTTCAGTCACAGAAATAAGAGTAATTGATACAACAGAAATTAAGTAATTAAGAAATTAAGTAACTAATACAGAGAAATGAGAGTAATTAGTACAGCAATTTAGTAAATGTTGGTAAATTGACACCCTTTAAAACTCACATTTAATGATTAACACTACTGCATTTTGGTTGAGATCCAAGTTTTCTGAATTTATAAACCTTTGAGGCTAAGACAATTTGTTCAATGTACTTATACCAGCAAGCCTTTCCTGCCTAAGTATTAATATATTTAAATAATTAACCCGAGTTACAAGGGAAAGGACTCACTGTTCAACTGCGTTCACGAACTTCCTCTCTAGTGATGACTTCAAACAGAACCGCATCATCGCTCACATAACAACTACGCTCTTACCTGAAACTACCAGTTGTTTTCAGTTTGATTTCACTAACAAATTTACTTTGGCTTTATGGTTGCCTTTGAGCTATAGGCACAAGAAATGTCTATAGTACCTAGTTTCATATTACACATTTCAAAAATATAAAAAAATAAATTTTTTATTGTATCTGGGTGAGTGTTTCCTTGCAGCATGTGAGTCCCTGGTGCCCACAGAAGCCAGAAGAGAGGACTGGAAGACCTGAAACTGGAGTCACATATGCTTGTGGGCTGCCGTATGGGAGCTAATAACTGAACTAGTGTTCACTGAGCCATCTCTCCAGCCCCGGATTTACACACACATTAAGAGCATATTAATAGCATCACCTGAGAAGCTGAGGTTTTTTTTCTTATAAAATAGATTCATGCACTATTGGTGTAATAATGGCAAGTTGGACAGTCCTGAAGAAGTGTTTCCTGAGAACTGAGTCGACCTCTCTGTCCACCTGTGAAAAGGCTGTCTCTCTTCTCTTCCTTTATGTTTTATGTTCGTGAAGACACCGGTATCTTTCTTCAGTTTTTACCATTTATACAGAATTTGAACCCAGAGCCCCCAACAGCACACTCACTGAATACCCTGATCTAGCAGCATAACCGACGAACAGAAATCGAGTTCTTTTGTGTTCTCAAAAACAGCGTGTGAGGCTCTCAGGGCTCCCCACTAAGAATTTTCCCAACAACCAATCAGAACTGTCCTAGGCATATAAAAAGCCCTTAGTCTATTTTAAGAAGCCAGTAAAAACTCACTTATGGGTTATGCTAGGAAGTAATTTACAGAGAACACCTAAGATACGTATGGTCCTTGCTCAACTGGATGATCCTGACAAGAATTAAAAAAAAAAAAATCGGTGGAATTCCAAAAAATGAGATGAGCTGTATGGACAACCTGAAACTGGAGCTTGTGTCTTAAGAAGAGTACTGCTGGGCAGTGGTGGCGCACGCCTTTAATCCCAGCACTCGGGAGGCACAGTCAGGCGGATCTCTGTGAGTTCGAGGCCAGCCTGGTCTACAGAGCGAGATCAGGAAAGGCACAAAGCTACACAGAGAAACCCTGTCTCCAGAAACCAAAAAAAAAAAAAAAAAGAGTACTATTTAGCTGAAGTGTGGAGAGAAAGGACGTCATTCAGAGAGGGCTGGGGACCACGAGAGTGTAGCCCATATGACTCAGGGCTTTACTGTAAAGTGACTGGCTGTGGGTGCTAGTTCCAGACAGTGGTTAGCAGGTGTGTGTGTGTGTCTGTGTGTGTGTGTGTGTGTGTGTGTGTGTGTGTGTGTGTGTCTCTGTGTGTGTCTCTGTCTCTGTGTGTGCTCATGTGTGGACCACAGCTCATGTGTGGTGGTCAGAAGCAACTTGCAAGAGTTCTTTCCTTTCACTATGGAGAGTCCACAGGGGGCCAAACTCCGGTGCTCTGGTCTGTCAACAAGCGCCTTTACCTGCTGAGCCATCTTGCCAGTCCGTATAAGAACATTTTAAGCACAAAGAAGTGAAAATGGTTGTACGAAGTCTCACTATTAAAACTTTGCAAAGTTAAAATCAGAATTATACCTACTAACCCTTGGCCTACTGCACTTTCAACCATAAGATGATTTTAAGTGAGAATATCTGTCTGTTGTTGAAGCTAAAATAACTTAAATGATTGCTGCTTAAGTAATAGTTGTCACATGTAAAGAAGATTTTATCTTATCAAATAGAGCACACCCCTGGAGTGCTCAAATGCCTGCTACGAAACTTTATCAATAATCTGAAAGTTTCTGCTTCAGATAGCTTTATTAACTAAAATAATAATATTCAAGTTTAAAATACAATCAGAACAATGGTGCTACTTACCAGAAACACAAAATCATTGTGAAACCAAGGTAACCTATGGCTATTATTATATTACAATTCCTTCCTTCAGATAAGAAAGAGGTAAACCGGATAAAATCATGGTGTTAGGACTTATGGGCTTGGGGAAGAAATTTATTCTTAATTACATGTTTTTAGAGCAGTTCTAGGTTACAGAGAAACTAAGCAAACTTTGGAGATTTTTCCCATATGCTACCTGCCCTCACATGACTTTAACCTCCTCTGCTCCTAATGCAGTTCCCCACGACTGTACAGTGTCAACAAACCTACAGGAGCAGGCCATTGATGCCCAATGTCATAGTTTGCCCTAGAGTTCACTTGTAGTACTGATGATCTATGGGTTTTGACAAATGGATAATAACATGTATCCATGTATCACACAGAATAGTTTCAACACCCCAAAATCCCACCTACTAATCCCTCCCTCCCAGTTCCTGGCAATGGCTAATATTTTTACAATCTTCATGGTGTTGTCTTCTCCAGAATATCACGCAGTCAGAATCATAAGAATGTATCCTGTGAAGACTGGCTTCTTCCACTTAGTCATCTGCATTTGAGTTTTCCCACGGCTTCATAGCTCATTATTGATTAATATTGTTGAATAATTGTTATATTTATTAATAATAAATTATTAATGTGTGTATCTATACATATTCTTGTGTGTCAGCCAGGGCCTGTGCGTGTATGTGTGTGCGTGTATGTGAAGGCCAGAGGTCTTGAGTATCATTCTTGAGTATCATTCTTTGGATGTCTCGCCTCATTTTTTGAGACAAGGTCTCTCTCTTCATACCTGGGACCCATCAATTCAGCTAGGCTAGCTGTCTAGTGAGCCCCAGAGATCGGCCTGTCTGCATCTCTCCAGTTCTAGGATTGCAAGCACACACCACCACTCCTGGCTTTTATAAATTATTTTAATAATAAATTATTTGTTAAAAGTTATTAAAACTATAATTAATTTAGCACTACTGGTTTTAGCACTGGGCAGTGCTCTATGGTCAAGATGCCAGTTTTTCTACTAGAGGACATCTTGGTTACTTACAGATCAGGACAATTATAAATAAAGCCGCTATGAAAGTTCATGTGCAGGCTTTGTGTAGCTACAGTCTTTCAATTCATGTAAGCAAATACTAGAGCATGCACATGCTACAGCCTATAGTGAAAGTGCACTTAGCTTTACAAGAAACTGCATGTGTGCATTACATTAACCCGATTTGCAGTTCCTCAGTGGTCTGTGCGGCTGAACAGCTTCTCACATGCTCACCTGCCCTCTGTCTCTCTTGAAGTGCACTTCAAATATTTCATCCTTTTTTAACCAGCTGTCTGTTTTCTTTATTGTTGGCTTCTTTGTGTTTCTTAGATAATGTCTTTTGCAAATATTTCCCTCTGTTGTGTGGCCAATGTCCTCATTTATCTTAACATTGTCTTTAACAGGAAGGAAGTTGTTGGTTTTAATGATGTCTAGCTTTTCAACTATCTCCTTCATGTAGTTTCAACTATATAGCTGGGGCTGAGGTACACTTTGCATTAACTTTTGTGAGGGATGTCAGGGATGGTCTCGATTCATTATGTTCTCTAAGAGAAAAGACTTCCTTGTCTTTGCTGTATTGCTCTTACTCCTTTGTCCTCTTTGAATGCATTTATGTGGGTCTTCTTCACCATTCTGTTCACACAACCATTTGTCTGTTCTTTGCAAGTACCGCACTGTCTGGATTACTATAGCTTTACAGAGAGCCCCAAAGCCAAGTGTCACCAGCCTTTCAACTGTTTATCTCTATCAATATTGAGTTAGCTATTCCATTTTGACTCTCCATATAAACTTTTTAAAATTAAACAGGGTATCACCATATAGCTCAAGTTGACCTTGAACAGGATCCTCTTGTCTCAGCCTCCCTAGTGCCAGGATACAGGTATGCACACCACATTCAGTACTCCGCATAAACTTTACCATCCGTTTGTCAATATCCACAAAATAACTTTCAAGGGCTTGGGTTGGCATTTGGACTTTTTAACTTGGAAAGGCAATTTGTTTCTGTAAAAATGGTACATCAAGACCCAACCAAGGCTAGCAAGCAGCAGTTTGGATTTATTTTTAATTTCTTTTCATGCCATTTTTACCTCATCATCATCATTTTGAAGCTACATGATCCACATATTCTAAAATCATAAAAGCATCTGGGCCAGGTGTGTGATACACTGTGGGTCTAGCACTGGGTAAGGTGAGGCAGAAGTGTCTCCCTGAGTTCAAGGTCAGCCTGAGCTACATTGTTAAGTTCCAGGCCAGCCTGGGCTACAGAGTGAAAGTCTGTCTCAACAATAAGCAAACAAAAAGAGCTGCACCTGCTCGCCCAGTAATATCTAACACTTTAGTGGAGGATTTAACTTCCACCTTCTCTTCTTCAGATTGGCTGGTTCCCCTGGAAGGGTATTGTGTCGACCTCTAAGTTTTACAAGCCTCTGTGAAGTTGCAGGATGGCAAGGCATTTAGGTGCAGCTCCCATGAGGACTGCCAAGGTGTGAGTTCCTTTTACAAACCCCAGTACTACTTCATTTTACACTCCGTGAGCAATGTGAGTGGCATATATTAGTGTGATGGTGTTTTAAATCTACCAAAGTCACACACACACACCCCACATACACACACACACCACACACACACACACACGCACACACACACCCCACATACACATACACACACACACACAACACACACACACACACACACACACACCACACACACACACACACACACACACACACACACACACACACACACACACACACACACTTCCACCTTGCCACGAGGTGTTCAAGTTTGCTTTCAATCTGATTAGACATGGGATGATAAGCATGATGGTGATGAGGACGGAGACAGTGGCAACACAAGCTATGGTGAGGATAAGGAACCCAGTCTCGGTCAAGGAGATGGGCCTGTTGGTAGGGTTTGCTTGCCTCTGCCAGTGCCGTCTCCTCTATCCCAGATTAAGAACTGCTTTGTATTGCTTTTGGGGTTTTCTTCTGCCACTGCTGTGGGAGTCTGAGTCTCCTAAGTCCTAAAGATAAAGACTGTTTGTCTTCTAGACCCTCCATCTTCACCGGCTGATACACTCATCAGGTGTTAAGGGATGTCTACGATGTCTCAGCCCTAGCACTGGTAGACATGGACCAAGTTTACAGCAGCTGTTGAAATAAATGAGACTTTAAACTAGGGACTTGTAACATTACACATGGTCTGAAAAGAAAAAAAAATGTGATTTCTTTCTTTTATGCCTCCATAATAACTAACAGAGAACATGAAATGTTTAATAAGTACATATTGAATAGTTGATAAAAATAAAAAGTACCAATGCGAAATGCTGTCAGCAGAGCAACTGTGTAAAGGGTGGGAGGACAGGAGAACTCAGGACTGTATTCCCAATTCTTCTCTAGGGATAAAGCTGCTCTAAAATATAAAGCCTACTGATTTTTAAAAGGAAATTGTAAAAAATAAAACACCAAATTTTCCCTCTTTTTGTAAGATCTCTGGCTCTATCACTTGCAGGAATCATTTCTGAATAACTATAGCTGAATTTTTAATCATAGTTCAGCAAACTTTAGAACACAAAAAATCTTATTGCCTAATCCTGAATAGCAATTTTCCAGATCAAGTTTTGTCCAAATGCATGTGATATGCCCCAGAACCTAAAGTTACGACTGTCTATAGACATGAAGGAGCGGGTAGTGATGTTGGCTCCATTGGTAAAGTGTTTGCTGCACAAACATAAGGTCCTAGATCGGATGTCCCAGACTCCATGTTTAAACAAAGAGCCTGCACATGCTTGCAATTCTTGGTACTGGGGAGGTAGTGAGAGGCAGGTCTCCAGGACTCACTAGCTGGCCAGCCTAGCCTACCTGAGGAGAGAGAGATTTACACACACACATGATCGTGGACATATACAAACAAAGAAAGAAATGAATGATCATAAATGATTATAATCCCTAAGACTTAGGACTTAGGAGGTAGATACCAAATAAACATTTGCTAAGGAATTACTAAATCAATAGAGAAAAACAAAATTATAGTACATGATGCCAGAATGCTATACAATTCATTACAGATAGAAATATACTTTTTATACACCAATTAAAATTGTAATAAAAATAAACCTGTGAGTTTTAAAAATAACATCAGTGGAGAAGAAAAGGTTCATGAGAAACCTTTTGTCTTAGACAAGAGAATTCAGACATTATCTCTGTTTCATGTTTTATGAATTCCTAATCTACTAAATTTAAAATGAAAAATTAAAAAGCACTAGATTACACTAATCCATCTCCCATCTCAATTTATTCAGGCTTCCTAGGCCATTAAGACCCTAAACACAGAGGTTGGAGAGATGGCTCAATGGTTAAGAACACTTGTTCTTCTTGCAGAGAACCCAAGTTCAGCTCCCAGCACCTACATCAGGCAGCTCACAACCACCTGTAATTTCAGATCCAGAGGATGCAATGCCCTCTTCTGGCCTCACTGTTCACATATACACATATATGTGTACACACACACACACACACACACACTCACACACACACATACACACACATACACACACAAATTTGGGGTTTTGGTTTTTTTTTTTTTTTCATCTTTACAAAAGACCCTAAACACGATCTTTAGCCAACTTCACTGGGCAGATTCCTATGAAAGACACCAAAGGGCATCCCCATGTACCATCTTTGTATGAACAACACTTTCCAGCTTCCAAATCATTACCTTATCTGAACTACCCTCCCCCACAAAAAAATAAAGAGAATAAAAAAAGTTCATGAGCAAGACAAATGAGATTGTAGCTCCATGAAGACAAGACTCCTCAAGTAATACATGTGAAAAATACTAGTGCTGGAATCAAAACCTCATAATACAACAATAGCCTGGCAAGTTCTTCTCATCACACACTTTCCACCACGTGTCTCACACTGTAGAGCACCATGCAGCATTAGCCTCTGAACAAGTTCAAGGGGCTCATCCAAGATTTAAGGTGGGCATGAAGTGCAGAGACAAAAATCTACTGTCAACAATGATTAGTTTCACCAGGGTGGTGGTGGCACACACCTTTAATCCCAGCACTCAGGAGGCAGAGCCAGGCAGATCTCTGTGAGTTCGAGGTCAGCCTGATCTACAGAGCGAGATCCAGGACAGGCACCAAAACTACACAGAGAAACCCTGTCTCAAAAAAAAAAAAAAAAAAAGCTTAGTTTCTAGAAAAGCCATGGGAGCTCAATAGTGTGGCGTTAGTCTAAACTCAACTTTACAACATCTTTCCTTGTACATTCATCTTCCAGGCCAGGACATCACTCAAAGTCAACCTTCCCCTGTGTTTACATGCCAAAGTGAAAGTCCAGCTAGCAAGTACACAATTTGTCAAATGAGACAGGATTCTGCATCGCTTGAGAAACTACAGAAACTTGGAAATACTCAATGGTTCCACATAAAATACTAAGAACAGAAAACAAAATTTAGAATGGATATCAAAATAAGAGAATTGTTTATAAGCAAATTATTAATGGAGCATGCAGCCTTGATTATAATATATGCAAATATAGTGAATAAAAGGAACAGCTTAAAGTCCCTCAGTTTCACCATCAGGTCATTGGAGTTTCAGTGACTATTACTGGATAGTTATCTAGATATCTTTGTTAAGCTATGTTATTTTGAAAGAAATCAAACGGAATTGAATTGAAATTCCTTAGACTCAAGTTACTCAAACTAGCTTACCTCTGGTTCAAGTTAGAATGACCTGGGTAACACCTCAAAATACCAACTCCCATTTTCCACCCTTGGGTATTTTGATTTAATTGGTCTAGAAGTCCTTAAGGTCTACCTGGCATCCCAAATTACTGCTGAACAAGTCTACCAAAACATCATCTTATCCGCCGTAAGGACACACACTGAGGTTTTGAACCCAGTCGCTGAGTTGAGAGCAACTCTGGGATTCTGGGAATATTGGGTACATTCATGGTCCGGGTAATCCTTGTCGGCAAAGAGTCAACTGATTCATATGCTGCACAGCTTTCAGCAGGCCAGGCACATAAAGAATCTAGTGTGCCTGTAGTGCAGACAAGTCCACATTGATGTGAGCTAGCGCACATTAGTATGTTGTGGCCGCCCACTTTTAGTCAGGGCTTGCTTTGGCGTGTGTGTTTGAGGTGGTCTAAAGTACTTGAAGGTTCATCTTCCAAAGGAAGTTGAGATGGATGCCTGAGTTAAAGCTAAATTTGTGTGGCGTAGCATTGATAGATGGGAGGCATTCTGTCTTTATTAGAACATCTGTTTAAAATGCTATAATGTGGAAAGTTTGGAACCAAATTCCATTTGGAGATGCAGATCCAAATGGCTTCCATTTCCGGAAGTGACAGTGTAAGAAGAGAAGAAAAAAATACAGAAAGGCTAGGGAGGAGAGAGAATGGTGAGACTTCTCTGGATGATGCTTTGCTCTTGGACAGGAAGACTGTTGAGCCTAAGATTCTGGAAAGACCTTTCTCAACGTCTCTTACTTTTGAGGTTTATAAAAGCCACTGGATCTTAAGCAGAAACAGAGATGGGGGTTCCACATGCTAACCCCCCACTTCAGGGACACTGCCACCTTCATGATTACAAGCGCAGAACAGGCCACGTGAAATAGAAAATGGAGGGAGACGCACCTGCCAGTGAGATGATGTCCCTGGGCCCAGAATCTGTCCTCAGCTAGCTATGACACTCCTGCTGATTAAACCCGTCTCATTCAGAGACGGTACAGATCCCAGAGATGCTTAAAGCAACCTATTGACCTTCCTCCTGCTCCACCTTGGATGAGGAACCATGGACAAACCAGTACACAAAAAAAATTTTCAGAGAGTAAATCTGGACTATTTCTCCATGAGGCAGGATTGTTTCCATTAAAAGATGAGCATGAGGCCGGGCGGTGGTGGCGCACGCCTTTAATCCCAGCACTCGGGAGGCAGAGCCAGGTGGATCTCTGTGAGTTCAAGGCCAGCCTGGGCTACCAAGTGAGCTCCAGGAAAGGTGCAAAGCTACACAGAGAAACCCTGTCTCGAAAAACCAAAAAAAAAAAAAAAAAAAAAAAAAGATGAGCATGAATGGCTGGGGAGATAGCTCGGTGGGTAAACTATTTACCACACAAACATGAGAACCTGAGTTCAGTCTCCTGAAATCCACGTAAAAATGCCAGCTGAAGGCACATACTTGTAATCTAACAATACAGGGACAGAGATAGAAGAGTCCCTGGAACCCCGGGGCTGGCCAGCCTATCCTACTCAGTGAGCACTAGGCCCATGAAAGATCCCATGTCAAAAAACAAGGGGAATGACACCCAAGGCTGCCCTCCGGTCTTCACATCCATGTGCACACCTGTGCATGTGCACCTGTACATACATGTGCATGTGCTCTCTCTCTCTC
>CABHPR010127975.1:0-10000 GCA_902168415.1 Peromyscus melanophrys
GATGGTAAGTCCTCACCCATGCTGGGGTGGGGCTCCAGTGATGCTGGGATGGGAATGAGTCCTCACCCATGCTGGGGTGGAGCATTTGATAATACAGCTATGGGAAAGCTGCTCAGGCTCCTTCAACCCGGTAACCTCATCTCCATCAGGCTAGACTGGGGTGGAGTCTTGTCTTTGGTGTGTTTGCTGCGTCTTATATGGGTTGCTTCGGTGATTGTCCATCTGTCCCCAGGAGAGTCACCCATTAATGAGTGAAGAAGTGAGGACAAGCCAGAGTCCCCAGCAGGGGATTTTAGACCACAGTCAGTAGAGCTGGTGTTGGAGGCACAGCAGTAAGAGGCTACAGGAACAGAAACAAATGTGGCCATCAGATGTCAGAGTGAAGACCAGCTTGATAGTTCACGGAAGTACTGAAAAACCCTCCATATGATAAGGGAGGGTCTGGTGTGTCTGGTGTGTAGATGGACTTTCTCTCTGTCCCACCAGCCGGCTCCCAAATAACCACATAGAGACTCATTATTAATTATGAAAGCCCAGCAGATAGCTTAGGCTTGTCCCTAACTAGCTCTTATAACTTAAATTAACCCATTTATATTAATCCATGTTCTATCATGTGGTGTTACTTTTCTGTCTTGCATCTCCAGTTTCCTCTTTATGTCTCCTGGTGTCTCCCCATGACTCCACCCTTTTTTTCCCAGCATCCTCTCAGTTTGGCTGTCCTGCCTTACCTCTTCCTGCCTAATGATTGGCCAGTCAGCTCTTTTATTAAACCCTTCAGAAGGCACCTTGGTGTGCAAAAGGATGATTCCACAGTGTGGGTGAGAGGAAGGACAGCTGCAGGCTGATGGCTTCCGTGAATGTCATGTACAGCACAGAGCACAGTGGGTGAGCACAGCCACAGAATGCCAGGCAGACTTTACTGCAGACCACAGCTCCACTATAGGATGCTTCTCATCCTGGGGCACCTTGTTTGCCATGTAAAAACCATAGTTCCCTTAACTGTAAATTAGGGGAAACAGCAACACTGGTCCTCCAGGACTGTTCTTTGAGGCAGGTGCTAATAACCTGTGCCTTTTTCTTCCCCTTCTCTTCACCTTCCTCGTCTCTTGCTCCTGTGGCTTGTCCTCTGCTTTCTTCTTTCTCTTCAACAGAACAGACTCTCCCATGAAGCCCATAGCTCAGTGCAGGTTTTCAGTGCTGGAGACCACTGCACACATCTTGCTCTGTCTTAACCGACTAGGTCATTCTTGTTCCCTTTCCCATGGCTAACTTAGGAAAGACCCCAAACAGGAGATGTACTAGCCATAAGATGACTTCTAGAACATGTCTGTTCTATGTTCACATGGCCTGAGAGAGATGTGATACCAAGAGCTGCTGTAGCCACCAGCTATCATGAGGAAAACTGGTGGATGCTCCCACAAAGGAGCAGGAACACTCAGCCCTTGAGCAAAAGCAGTGTTAGTAGCCACACTCACTCAGAAGGTGAATTGAGAACATGAGAATGTGGATAAAATATAATCTATGTTGTTTCTTCCTTTTTATCCTTATAGAAATGGAATCCTTAGCATTAGCAGGACAGTGGGGAGCGAGAAAGATATTTAAGTAGGCAGCTAATGTACATGTCTTTTAAAATTAGTGGTGACTGGAATTTTATAAATAAATTATTGGATCTTCTCTACTTCTGTGTCTGCAATTGTCATGGGCCTTAAGAGGCACATTAATTTAGCTTGGGAAGTACAAGTTGAGCCATAGGAAGAGAACTTAGTTCAGTGATTTTGAAATGCATTAAATGTCTACAGTGAGGATTTGAAGTCCCTTCCCCTGGTTTTTAAGGATGTGACCCATCGTCTAAATACATTAGCAGGTAGAGTTCACCTTTTGTGTAGAGTAAGCCAGATGACCTGAATTGGCTCACAAAATGTCTTGCCATGTGGGACAGCAAATGAGAACACAAAAGTTGGAGCCCTGGCCTCACTTCCCTTTCATTCCTCAGGGAGCTGGGGCCATTTAACTCATTTGCTGTAGCCTGATGGAACCATGGATAATTTATTAACATATTAAATCTTTGTCCAACTTAAACTGAACCAACCGAGCCAACCTGCCCTCACAGTGGAGGGGAATGTTGTGCACCTGTGTTTGCATGCACACGGGATGCACCTTTGCGTACAAATGCAGAGTAACCTCTGACCCTTGACACCCAGAGAGCTGCTGGCTGTGGGTTGGAGGGGAGCCCTGGGAGACCCTTATTGTTCCAAGCCTTAGTCTTTCAGGTTTTACACCACAGGGTGATACCTAGAGGATGTGCTGGGGTTGCTTGAGAAGGGGTGCTACGTGCCAAGTGGTTTGGGACTACATATTAAACATCCTAGGCCAAAAAGTCCAATCTAAAAATGCCATAAACACCCCAAAACATTCGGGTGCTGGTAGTGTGCTTGAGGTGGGAATTTTCATGCCATGAAACTTTGCTTCATTCATAAAATTACAAACACATTGTATAAAGTCACCTTCAGGCTCTGTGTATAAGGTATGTATAAAACATAAATAATCCAAGTACAATGGCACACACTATAACCCCGGGGACTTTCTGACGGGAGGATTGTCCCAAGTTTGAGGCCAGCCTGGGCTACCTAGTGACTACTAGGCCAGGCAGCACTATAGAGCGAGACCTGCCTCAATAACTCAAATAAGAACAATAATACCAAAACACTGAAAAGACAAAAAAATAATAATAAATTTCATGTTTATACTTGAATCCTTCAAAGATATCTTATCACACTTAAACAAATATTCCAACATCTGAAGTCTAAATCACTCTAGTAATAAGCATTTTGGCTGAATTTTAAAAGAATTTAATCATTAATAATTTTTATAAACATGGCCGCATTAGAACATGGAACACTCAAGTCAGGCCTGAGCCTAGAAACTTTGCGAGGTTGTCTTTTGACAGCTAGGGAAATGGTCTAAACCAGTGGTTCTCGACCTTCCTAATGCTGCCACCCTTTAACACAGCTCCTCATGTTGTGGTGACCCCCAGCCATAAACTATTTCTGTTGCTACTTCATAACTGTAATTTGGCTACTGTTATGAATCATATTGTAGATATATGTGTTTTCTGATGGTCTTAGGTGACCCCTGTAAAAGGGTCATTCCACCCTAAAGGGGCTGCGACCCACAGGTTGAGAACTGTTCGAAAGCCACACCTACCTTGTCCCAAATGGTGTGCAGTTAAACAGCCGCTCCGCCTGAGCTTGCACACTGGCTCCTCTCACTTCCCACTGGGTTTGTCTCTATGTTCTAAGGAGAAATGAAAACAATAAACCCATCTTTGGCTACCAGGTCAAAGGCAAGGTCCAAACTGAACAGAACACCACATCGAGATTGTCCACACACTGACTGATTGTTGGTACCGTTTTCTCTGATTCACTTAGGGAAACCAAGTATTTGCCTAATTTGCCAAATTAAGCCTAATTTGGGGATATTTTTATTTATTTATTTATTTATTTATTTATTTATTTATTTATTTATTTAGTTTTTTTTTTCAAGACAGGGTTTCTCTGTGTAGCTTTGTGCCTTTCCTGGAACTCACTTGGTAGCCCAGGCTGGCCTCGAACTCACAGAGATCCTCCTGGCTCTGCCTCCGAGTACTGGGATTAAAGGCATGCGCCACCACTGCCCGGCCCGGATTTTTATTTTAAATTGTGCTATTTTAACTGTTCATTCAGAGTAAACATGATATGGTAACAAAAAACAAACAAACAAACAACAACAAAAAACCAAAAAAAACCCAATGAATTTGGAAACAAATGGGCCGGGGCTCTGTGTTGTGCTGCATGGTAAGTATGTGTGCTTTGCACCTCTGGACTTCCATCTTCCACTCATGAAAACGAAGACAATAATTACCTTTCTGTCACCCAGGATTGTTGAAAGTGGCTGGGAAGAGGAGGTGCTGGGGCTTGAATACGGTTCTTACCCACCAAGACTTCTGCTGAGGTTCTCAGCGTAGTCGTGTTGAGAGGTGGGACTTGGTGGGGTTACCCGAGTTACAGGCGGGATCCTCACGAGTGGCTGTGTACCTTTCTTTCACGTCTTCCCACTTTCCCAGGACTGAACACATCACCAGGACAGTGGCTTGTTATAAAGTGGCGAGACCCTCACCCTGTAGCTTCTAGATCTTGGCCTTTTCAATCTCCAGAACCATGAATCCAAAATGACCTCTTTTCATAAATTCACCCAGTGTTGGGTGTTGTCTTATTACAATAGAAAATGGACCAATAACTGATGTTGGACTAAGCTGAAGCATTGGCTGAGATGTAGGAATGGCTTTGAAGCTGGATGATGGGAAGAGTCTGGGAGAGTGAAGAAGAGGCTACTAAAATCTTCTCCAGGAAATGGAGCATCAAGTGCAGATCCAATGAGATCTTGGAAAACAGTGAGGCCAGGGAAGCCTGGGACCTCTTGGAGATAACTTCAATGACTTTGAAAAGATGCAGCTAGAACTTGGAACAGCAAAGGGAATTCTGATGAGGTCTCAGGTCTCCCACGAATTCTAAATGGTCTTATAATAAAAACCCGGAGCCAGATATCAGGGTGAAAGCTGAAAGATCAGAGAGACAATGGAACAAGCCACTAGGGAAACTTCTCACCCTGCTAATTCCACGAATCCTCTGACTGAATACCTCTGAGTCCTCAGCCAAAAAGCTCTCGAGTTCCTGTCTCCTCACGCCTTATATGCCTTTCTCTGCCCAGCCATTTCACTTCGTATCTCAGTCTTCCTAGTGCTGGGATTAATGGCCTGTGTTCTTCCCAAATACTGGCAGCAAAGGCATGAGATCTCAAGTGCTGGGATTAAAGGTGTGTGCCATCACTGCCTGGCTCTGTCTCTTTTAGACTGGATTAATCTCGTGTAGTCTAGGGTGGCCTTGAACTCACAGAGGATCTCTGCCTCTGCCTTCTGAGTGCAAGGATTAAAGGTGTGTGCCACCACTGCCTGACCTCTATGTTTAACTCTGTGGCGGCTCTGTCCTCTGATCTTCAGGCAAGTTTTATTAGAGTACAACAAAAGATCACCACACTCAGGTAGCAAGCAGAATGTCTTACAGGACTTGGATGAGAGGCCATCGCTGTGATGTAGTGAAGGTTTTGAATTCATGCCTGGGGCTCTGTGGAAAGTGACCTTAAGGATGGCAATCTAGTATGTCTTGTGAGAGACGTACCCAAGCAGCAAGCACTCTAGGGCAGCAGTTCTCAACCTGTGGGTCAAACAATCTTTTCACAGGGGTCACCTAAGACCATCAGAAAACACAGATATTTACAGAAGTTACAATTCGTAACAGCAGCAAAATTAGAGTTATGAAGTAGCAATGAAAATGATGTTATGGTTGGGGGTCACCACGACATGAGAAACAGTATTAAAGGGTCATAGCATTAGGAAGGTTGAGGACCATTGCCCTAGAGGCTGGGTGGTTACTCTTTACCACTTGTGCTAATATTCAAGAGCAGAGCAATTAATCACCTGAAGGCAAATGTACGGCTGAAGGGAAGCCGAAGCATTAGATTGGAAAGGATTCTCAGCCTGGCCATGTAAAGAGTGAAAAACCCTGAAGGGTGTCACCAACCAATAGGTCACTAAGATTAGCACAGGCAGGAAGCCAGGCGGCTGTCATCGAGAGACCCCAGGTGCACCTGGATGCCCAGCCCTGGCAGTGTCCATGTCCACACTGTATTAGTCTGTATACTGTACCACTCAAGCCGGGGGCCATGAGGACCTCCACATAGATTCCAAAGGATCCATCTTGACAGCGTGAGGACTGCATGGGCATCCCTCCTCCCACAGCCACAGCCACAGCCAGTTTTGCTTTGGTAGGGACTCCATCTAGCTCTGCCTTATAATAGTCTTCTGCCTGGGCTCCCAGGCATTCTGATCTTGGATTTCCAAGCCTCTAGTACTGTAGCCAAAATGAATCCTTTTCCTGATAGAGGCACGTGGAGAAAAGAGTTGTTCACAGGGCCAGTTAGTTCTCCTTGTTAATATTCTGATCTCGCCCCTTGGGGTCTGCCCTGTGTCCAGATGTAGAAGCCTCTTCTTTTTTTTTTTTTTTGGTTTTTCGAGACAGGGTTTCTCTGTGTAGCTTTGCGCCTTTCCTGGAACTCACTTTGTAGACCAGGCTGGCCTCAAACTCACAGAGATCTGCCTGGCTCTGCCTCCCAAGTGCTGGGATTAAAGGCGTGCGCCACCACCGCCCGGCTAGAAGCCTCTTCTTAAGGAAAACCTCTGCCCCTTTCTCTCTCTCTTATGCTTTTCCTCCCACAAGGTGTACACCTCTCTCTCCCTCTCCCTCTCCCTCTCTCCCTCTCTCTCTCCCTCTTTTTGTCTTTCTGCCTCCTTATCTCTCTACTATAATAAACCATTTCCATGTGGATGTAGCCTCTGGGTTGTGAATGTCCATCTGCTGCCATGTTCGCCAGCCCGCTGCTGAATCTGCCCAGCATGCCAGCATGGTTCCCTGCACTCGAGGGATACCCACGGGGCTGCCCGCATAATAAATCCTGACACTCCTGTTCGGCATCCCTTTCCTCTCCTTGTCTGTCCTTTCTTGAAGAACTGGGGTTAAATGCAGGGTCTCCCACATGATGGGAAGGTGCTCTACTCCCTGTGCCACAGCCCAACCCTCTCCCTGTTGTTCTTAGGGCCTTTTCTAGTAATGACACAGCCCACGTATCTGTTACAAAGAGAAATACATGAAAACAACAGCAAAAAATGAGCAAAGTAAGACCAAGAAAAAGTGCTTTTAGATTTGTTTCCGTTTTGTTTCAATTCATGCTTTCTAAAATTTACATAAGATTTTAATAACAGGGTTTTGTTGTTTTGTTTTTTTTTTTTATGCAAGGACATTTTCCAGGAAGTAGTGTTGGCTTATCAGGATTCCTCTGGACTCAATTGATCCCCTATCTTGCTTATCACAAGAGATACAGCTTCAGCCTTTGGTAATGTGCTGCTCTTACAAAGGCCAGCCCCTCCTGCACCCGCCAATCTTTTCTGTGCTGGTCCCCAATATGTCTGCACAGCTCAGACAGTTTTGCTGATATGCAGTGAGTCAAAATGCCATGCTTCCACAAACACAACATTCCACAGCAAGGAGATTATCTCCTAAAAGGCTTAAAAGTCCAGCAGATAAACTACAAATGGCTAGACAGCATGAATGCTCAGGAGCCTAGGAACCAAAGCTATTGCGTGGATAGGACGCAATCATTCATCTGGGCTCCAGGCCACATGTTGGACTAAGAGTGCATGAGTCATCCTCCTCAGCTTTTCCTTGTACGGTAGGAAGAGCTGCACCAGCCCAACCATCAGTAGTGGAAGCGATGGATAGTTAGTGTATGTCATGAGGCTCTGAAAGAGCCACGCCTACAAAACGGGGGGGGGGGGGAGCCACGGGGAGAGAAGGTTTATTTATTTCTAAATTCAACCAAGAAATAACCACCACGCAGCAGCTTTAAAATGGTATGAAAATGAGCTGTCAGGACTTGTTTCTCATTAAGATGCTTTTCAGAACGCCTCCCGTTGTTCTCTGTGCACTAATGAATCCGTACTTAAAACCTGCACACAGAAGCATCTCTCATGCTTCTGAGACAATCGCTGTAAAATGCACCAGTCTGTGGGTTGCCTAAATGGAGCACAATTATTACCAAGCCGCACAGCCTTTTTATCTGTACCAACACTGCAGGAAATCTCACCGTGTATGTGACCTGAATACATACTACCTAGTGGAAAATTCCATGAGTGCAGAGCAGCCCAGAGCACCCAACAGCTGCTTGGCTTGTCTGCTTCATCCCATCCCCCTCCCACCCCCCCCCCACCGTCACCCCACCATCATCAAGCACAAGGGATTGCTGGAAATTGTTTTCCAAATCACTGGGTCCCTTCATAGTTCTCTGTCATTTTCCCCTACCTACATTAATTCTTAAACAGCATTATTCAATTGCTATGATTCATCCCTGAAGAATGCAAATACTGAAGTAATTATGAAACTGTATTTTCCAATGGCTCACATTGAAATGGGTAACCGAAACGCTAATGTCACAAAGTAGCCAAGTAAAACAGTCCTTAATAGGCTAAACCAGAGCTCACAAATCCAGTACTGCAAGGACCTTTGAATGTAGTGATTCAGAAGCTGTTGGCCATCAGCATGTACAGAGCAGAAGGGTATTCCAGTTACCCTCTCACCTCCCAGCAGGACTCACGGGACAGAGAGCAGGAGGCAAGGAGAAAAAAGGAGATGTCCCAGATAGAGTGCTGGAGGAGACAATGTGTCCAGTTAGGATGCTGTTCAGGATTCAGGACAACTTACAAAGTCACTCTCAACCACAGCTGTTAAGAACTCGTAGATGGTGGGGGCTGGAGAGACTGCTCAGCAGTTAAGAACACGGGCTGCTCTTGCAGTGACCTGGATTCTGTTCCCTGCACTCCTATGAGCCACACAACTGCCTGTAACCCTAGCTCCAGGGGATCTGATGCCCTCTTCTGGCTTCTTCAGGCACTGCATGCATGAGGTACACATACATACATGGGTGCAAATTAGTCATACACATAAAGTAAAAATAAATCTTTAAAAAAATTGAAGAGCTTCTAGGCAAGAGAATTCTTCATTACCTACAAATCAACTATGCTCTACCTTGGTCTCCTTCCTTCTTTGGCTTCATCCCTATACACATGTTCACTCCCAACTCTCCTATATAATCCCCCCCCAAGTCAGTTTAAATGAACATTAACTTTGAGTTAGTATTGTCCCTGTCATAGTCTGAATGAAAAATCGTCCAGGGCATTTTTGAATGCTTGGTCTTCAGTGGGTGACGCTGTTTTAGGGGGCTGAGGAGGCGTGGCCTTGCTGGAGGAAGTGTGTCACTGGGAGTGGGCTTTGAAAATAAAAATCTTCACCTACTTCCAGTTTGCTTTCTCAGGTTTGCCCTTGCTGTTTGCAGTTTTAGTTCTCAGGTTCCTGTTCCCACTACCATGCCTGCACTCTGCCATCATAGGCTCTTATCCCTCTGGAGGTGTAAGCCAAAATAAATGCTCTGTTCCATAAGCTGACATTGGTCATGGCATTCTATCACAGCAACAGAAAGCTAACTAATACAGTCTCTAAATACATCCTAAATTCTATTTATGCTGCATTATGAAATTGTATATCCTTGGGGAATTTTATAGAATCATCAAATCTAATGGGTTTGAGTTGAAGTGTGTGTCACCCAGAATGTGGTTCCACTTGGTCATAGGATCACTGTCAATACAATTGGTTAAGATTGTTATCAAAAATGGAGAATGTACCTTGTCATTGTTGTCTCTGCAGCCTGGATGTGACTCAAAATGGTTTTGACTCAAGTGCAGCTAGGCTCTTGACACATGGCACAGAGAAGAGTTTCAGGATGAGATAGAGACACAAAGCTGCCTTGCTTACTGAGTAAGCAGGAAGACAAGAGAACCAGTTGCTGATGCCAGGAGAGGAATGAACCTAAGTGCCCAACAGTAGTGTGTGTGTGTGTGTGTGTGTGTGTGTGTATGTGTGTGTGTGTGTGTGTGTGTGTGTGTAAGTGTAAGTGTAATTGGGGGCTTTGAAGATACTCAACACACAATTAGATCCTAGAGAAAGTGTGTGCTAGTACAGTTACTTTTCTTAGTCACATGATTTTGTCCTGGAAGAGGAGACTTACTGAGTACATCATGTAGGCTTGTGGGTAGGGAAGAGAATGCTAGTAGAGAAGAAAGGATTGACAGGAGATGGGAGATGCCTGCGTGAGATGTCTCATGCCTACTGTGCAAGCATGAATACCTGAGCTCAAATTCCCAGAATGCTCATCTAAAAAGCCGAGTGTGGTTGTGTGCCTTCAACCACACATTGGGGGTAGAGACAGCGGGATTGCTAAGGTTCGATGGCTGCCAGCCTAGTTCCACACTCTGTGAGAGACCCTGCTCAGGGGAATAAGGTGGAAAGGCACAGAGCAA
>CABHPR010127976.1:0-14029 GCA_902168415.1 Peromyscus melanophrys
GAGGCTCTGCTTCTCGCACAGGAGAGAAAGTGCCTCTGCTGTTTGGAAGCCAGCCTCTGGAAGGCTTTTGTAGATTTTACTTTCTAGCCACTGAAGAAAGTACATGTGAGGCTGGTTAGTGTTTTCCTCCTTCAGCACTACAAGGACAGACTTCATTTCTATCTGTGTCACAGTTTGAACTTTAACCCTTGGCCAGGTGGTGGGAATAGTTTATGCATCTGGAAAAACAAATTGGAATTTTGTTCTTAAGATCGACTGAAATGCTTTTGCTCCTCATGTCAAATGAGGCATGAGACACCACATTGTCAGGAGGCTGGAGCCTGCCTGCATCAATGTGGTGTGTGAGTTTGACTGGCTGGCACAGCGCTGGTCAAGGCGTGAGCGGTGGTGCCTTGTTCCTCTCTCCTGCCCAGAGTTTGCACAGCCTGTCTGCTGCAGGACCTCGGTCTGTGTCAGAGACACCAGGGCCCTTCTGAGAGTGTTAGATCACAGTGCTGCTGCGATGGATAATTAGGAAGTACTGCGGGCTACAGATTGGAAGGAAGAAGCTTCCCATTTGCAAACATTTAACATCATTAGATGAAGCAAAAGTACATATTTCAGTGTCTGAAAGCTTGATTGTGTGTACGGGATGGCTGCTGCTTGTGCCCAAATTCTCCTCTATTATTTGGTGTGGACACTGTATTTGGAACGACACTCCTTTTGTTAGGACTTACTTAGTCCTTTGAATAATAATGCTTGAACTTGAAAAATAATGAAGTGTTTAAGTCCTGGACATTTTCTTACACCTGGTTCTTACCATGTAGCTCAGATTTGCCTGCAATTCCCATGGCCCATGTGACTTTGAACTTATTTTCTAGTTGTTGAAACCTCCTTGTACACATCCAATTCAAGCCATGGATCTTTAAAAAAACAACTTAAAACAAATTGAACTGTTTTTATTTCATGTGTAGGGGTCTTTTGCCTGCATGTATGTCTGTGCACTACATGTGTGCCTGGTGTCTTTGGAGACCAGAAGAGGGCATTGGATCCACAGGAACTGGAGTTACAGAAGGCTGTGAGCCTCCATGTGGATGCTGGCAATTGAACCTGGTCCTCTGTAAGAGCAGCCAGTGCTCTTAACTGCTGAACCTTCTCATTAGCCCCAGCTAAAACAAAACAAAATAAAACAAAACAAACAAAAGACCAACTTTTAAGCATAGCAAATGTTAATTTGAGAATTCCTAGCGGTTTAATCAAGGATACTTTGTAGTTTAGGTATCTTCACTTTTCATTTTGAAACTTCTATTGAGGTTCCAAGGCTAGGATTTCTTAACGTACAGCAAATAGAAGTTTATAGATCTCCAAGCCCACTGGGCTTTTTCGTTTTCAAGCGTAGATACAGAATGGCTGAAATAGCTGTTCCCTGAGGAATAAGGGGAGAGGCGTTTTAGAAGGAAACATTATGTATTGGCCATGCTTTCTGTGGCTAAAAATAAGTTATGGCTTATTTTTATATTTCTAAACATTTGTGGCATCTCATAAACAAAGGAATACATGAATACATAGGAACATATGTGCTTATAAGTGTGTATTTGTGTATATGAACATCCACAACATTAGTCACCATACTCAAAGCAGCTTTTTATAAGTACAAGGATGGAAGACAGCAAATGCCAGCCCACCACCCGGAGCCAAAAGTACTTTTGCCTTTTGCATCTTTTTATATATTTTGTTTTGTTTTTGTGTTTTTTGAGACAGAGTTTCTTTGTGTAACAGTGCTGGCTGTCCTGGAACTTGCATTGTAGACCAGGTTGGCCTCGAACTCACAGAGATCTGTCTGCTTCTGCCTCCCAAGTGCTGGGACTAAGGGTACCATCGCCCAGCCCTTACTGAGCTTTTCAACAAATAAGCCAGTGTTTTTTGGGTGGGCTGTGCCTCCATTATGTGGTTGTATCATAGGAATGTATGTGTGTATGACAGAGCTGAGCAATGCTTACTTCAGATTATTGTTTGAGGACTCAGATACTCCAGACCAAGTGTGGGGCACAGGGCTGAACAGCAGCCAGAAGAGTTGCAGATGTGGGAGTTCCCTGCTCACTGGACAATTTCTAAAGAGCACCCCTCAATTTGAACTGATTGGCAATCAGGCACATCCTTAAAGAGTTGTGTGGATCCCGAGAGGATTGTAGCATACTCTACAGGCGGTGGGAATGGCTGAGTTTTTATCACCAAGAGAGAATTGATTTGGCTGGAAAAAACAGCAACAGAAAAATAACAACAACAAAACAAAACCAGAACAAACACACCGTCTCTTTTATGTCTTCTTCTTTCTCCTTTTTCTTGTTTTTGGGGGTGGTGATGCAGTGCCCCCGTGCTTGTTAGTGCGAAGGGCAGAGGTATTTTTCTCTATCTTGCTCAACCTGAATTTTTCAAACAGGGTTGCTTGCTGAACTTGGAGCTTGCCCATTGGCTGGTCACCAAGACCCCCAGAGGCCCCTGACTCCACCTCTCAGCCCTGGGGTTACAGACTTTTTTTTATACATAAAAAAAGCCTGTGCTCAGATCCTTACGCTTCACACTCTGCCGGCTGAGCCTTTTTTATTTTACGTGTGTGGTCTTAATGTCCACATGTCTTGGGTTTTCTAAAAGGATGGGTGACGTCACCAGTGGCCAGTGCTGGTACAGCATCTTTCAGAGGCAAGATGTCCCCTTGGCAATGCTTCCCTCACAGGGTTCACCCGACCACAGTGACTGATGACTGTAGTTTGCTCATGCTGCTGAGGCCGTCGTCTCTTCCTCAGCTTACCCTGACAGGGCCCTGTCAGGATTTCTGGGTGGTGGCTTGGCTCTCGGCACTACATCTTCAAGCCCCTGTGGTAGATCCATTGTTCTTGCTTGAGTCTTGGGCACCTTGCGCTCAGTGAAAGAGAGCAGACAGAAGGCTGTGAGTTTGAGTGCCCAGCTTGGGTGGCTTTGCTTTGCAGCATGGGCTGATCATGTGACCTCGATTTGGGGGCAGCATTGCAAAGTGTGCTCTCCCAGCACTGGCTCACCCCGCTTCAGGTGCGGTTCTTCAGGGTTGCTGTTGCTGCTGGCGGGATGTGCTCTCCCTGCTCTTAGGAGCCTACAGGGATGCTTGGCCTCTATCCAAAGGTCACCTCTGCCCTTTTAAAGCTTTCTTTTCCATACCTAGGCAAAAAATAGAGGCAGGGGGAGCAACATGCATTTTCAGTTGTGAACCCTTGCAGTTTGATTTGATTTCTGCATGTGCCAGCCACTCTGCCTCTGGACTCACTAACCTCAGCTCAGTGCTGGATCCTGAGCCATCAACATAGTTGGGCTTCTGCTTCCTGCTCCATAACATGGGAGTTAGTGAACCAACGAGGGGAGGGGTGCTGTCTTGGTCCTCAGTAAGCGATACATTGCACACAGCTCTTTAAAGAAACTTAAACATGTCTAAACCAGCAAAGGAAAGTGCTTTTGGTGGCCATGGTTGGGTCCCTACAGACCAATGGAAAAATGAGTTCTCAGTGTGAGCAAGTGGCCCTCACCCCAGAAGTACATCTCACAAGAAAGTGTTTCACAGGGTTTCTTGACTTTGCGTTTTCAACCCAAGTTGAAATATAGATTGTTTGCTTTTGCCTTAAAATTTCCAAGGTGGTGCTCTCATCTTGTCCTCACACTAACCATGGGAGGGTTGGTGGGCACCCTTGTCTTGTCTGTAGCAAAGCTGGACCACAGTGGATCATTCGGGACACTGCTTGGCTTCAGGCCAGGTCTTGAAACCCAAACACACTCCCTCTTGGGTGTTGTGATTTGTCTGCTTAAGACTGTGCAGGTATTTGGATCAAAGATTAGAAAACTTAGCCAGTATGGGGCCAGATAGTGCATATTTTAGGATTCCAGGCCGGATGGTGTTTGCTTTGAATGCTCATCTTTGAATTCCCATTAGCACCAAAGCAGACACCGATTGGATAGGCCGTGTGCCAATACAACCACATATACTGCAATTTGACTATTCCATAATCTTACATGTCAGAATCCTCTTGATTGTTATTTCCTCAGCCGTACTTCTACAGATAGTAGACCAGATTTGGCCTGAGGACTCTAGTTTGCCAACCACTGGACAGGATGTACTTCATTCCAGGCCTTGTCTCCAGCTAGGCTGGAGGACTGGCAAGACTTTGTTATTTTGGTCTCTACTCAAGCACTTAGCTGCCTTGGGGCTGGGAGTTTCCATGTATTGGATGAAGAACCTGGGATGGGGAGTGAGGAAGCAGAACACACAATTCTGGAAATTGGTGAGCACAAAACTTTCAAACCAGATTCTTGATTCTGTCTTTTTTTTTTTTTTTTAGTGCCTACCATTCAGCTGAGGGTTTTTTTTTTCTTCTTGTTCAAGAACTCTGTCAGTTTCTTTATATTTCACTGCTAAAGTTTTTAATTTTTGTCTTTTTTCTGAGTTACAAAGTTAGAGTATTTGAATATGTTTTCGTTATAAAGACTCAGGCATTGGTAAAGACCTGCAAGTTGACTATTCACAGTCTTTCACAGGCTTGGCTTTAGTGCAGTTGGCTTTCTCATGCTAGACCTTCATCCTTCCAAACCTGCTTTCCAGAACATGAAGTGCATTTTATTCTAGTTTATGTTGGTTAAGATGCTGTATGTGAATGTATACAATGATATTAAAACAGTCGGGCCGGATCCCTCGGGGTAACTGGACGTGTTGAGGAGAGGAAGACTCTCTGTTGTCTGAGCAGCGGCTGAATGGTGACAGCTGTAACATTGTTTCTCCTGTGGGTCACAGAGTCATTTTGGAATGTCACCCCCTGAGGCAGGTGACAGAGGACTAGTCTGAAAGAGTCAGCCTGGGGGCTTTAGGCCGGGCCCTGTGTGACCCTTGTCTGACAGCTTCCAGGGCCGTTCTGGGCTTGTTGGGTTGCTGGGCGGTGTCCGTAACAGTTTCTGTCCAGAACCTACCACGGAAATGCAGGCTGACACGGTCAGCTGTGTAGCCAGCAAAGCTTTAACCCTGTTGTGCCACAAAGCAGAGGCAGACATCTCAAATCTAATTCAGAGTTGAAACTGCCAAAGTCACTGAGATAGGATGAGAACAGTTTCTGTTTGGAAGGTGTCAGCTATGTGTCCCCACCCCAAGTTACTTTCTCATTTCTGTTGAGCTCAGAACTATGGGGGGGGGGGAGGGAGGACTATGTATTGGGATCATGTGACATTTACTTCTTAATTCATATACACAGACACGAATACACTCTTGCCATGTAACCCAGACTAACTTTGAACTTACAGACCTTCTGCCTCAGCCTGCTAGGTGCTGAGATTACAGGTGTGTGTGTGTGTGTGTGTGTGTGTGTGCATGTGCACGCGTCTATGTTGTGGGTCTTGAAATACTTCAGTTCCCATTCTTTTTTGGGCGGGAGGGTATGGTGCTAAATAACATAGGCATATAATTTTGTAAATAATATCTCTTGAAGAAATCGTTTCTTGTCTTCTTGATGACCTGTCACGTGGGTGTATAGAGCATGTGGGCCCCGGCCTATTGACTTTGAATCAGAGCGCTAACATCAGTTCTCTTCTGCTCCAGTAGCACAGATTCTTAGATTCGTACTACCTTGTTTCCTTTCATTCTCTCTCTCCCTCCCTCCCTCCCTCCCTCTCTCCCTCCCTCTCTCCCTCTCTCCCTCCCTCTCTCTCTCTCCCCAGGGTCTCTCTTTGTAGCCCAGGCTGGCCTCGAACTCACAGAGATCCACCTGCCTCTGCCCCCGAGTGCTGGGATTAAAAGCGTGTGTCACCACCGCCCGGCCCTTTCATTCCCTTTTATGCTTGTATTTAAAATTTCTTTCAACTGAAAATTTAAAAATATTGGAGAAACATACTGGCTCTCCAAAGCTAAAGAACTTTCTGTAATCTACATGCTATATATGTAAATAAAATAAAATTAATGGGATTTCTTGTTAATGAGGATTTATTCATTAGTTGTGTAAATTTGTTGCCTGGTTTTAAAATATAAAGGACTGCCCTTGTTCTGGTAGCTCTAGTTTTTGCTTGATGAAAGGGAAGAAACTTTAAAAAGATTATAGTTTTAGAAGGACTGAAAATCCATGATTAAAAACAGTATTAAGGATTTTTATTTCATTGGGCTTTGGGGAAAATACTTCAAAGTTTGTGTATCTGAGCATGTCTTATCTGTCACTGAAGTTAATCAAAGTCCTGTGGCCCAGCAGATTCAAATGATCACTTTCAGAGATTTTTATCTGCATGTCTGTTTCACTCAGTTGACTCATTTTCACCCCTTGGAAAGTAGAACGCCAGTGGCCGTATGGAAGGGTTGCATGCTTGATTGTGCTCTGGAAGGGTTGCACGCTTGTTTGTGCTCTCCTTGCGTTAGCGCTTTCTGTGCTTTGGAGTCTGTTCCTGCAGGCCGGGGCTGTAATGCTCTGCGGGCTGCTCTCTGAGGCAGACCATCTCCACCCTCCGATGAAGAAGCAGGCAGCTCGGGATCTCGTCATGGAGTCCCTTGGCCTTTGCTTCCCATGCTTTGTGTGAGGCTGACATTCTGTGCACAGGATCCTGGTTGGACTGATACTCCATTGATCTGGGAGTCCTGTTCCTAAATTAAGTTGTCTCTTGTAATATTTCAGCCCCGTTTTACTTTTGAGATCTAGATGAAGCCATCCCTGGAGGGCTCTTCCACTGTTGTGTTATCTTTTCATATGGCACCTGATTTAGTCGGAAACAGATTTGTAACCATGCACGCTTAAAGGAAGCAATTTAATAAACAGGATTTGAGAGGAACCTCATCAGAATTGTAAAATGATGCCAATGAATCAGTTGCATTATATAGAAGTAGGAGATTAGCTGAAGTTTCTAGGTGAGTCTGGGCAAATCATTGCCACCCCTGCCAAGGGTGTTTCAAGATTTGCCTTTTTCTCAGGAGAGGGGAGGAGGACTAGAGGACTTGGGTTTCTTCAGCTTGTTGGGTTATTAAAAAGTGGCTCACAAATGGCAAGTTTCAAGTCACTTGACGGCGAATAGGCAGGGAGATGGGTATGCTGTGATGGGGTCTCCCAAGTGAAGGCCGACCACTGGGCAAGCCTGGCCGTTTGTTATGTGGTCAGGTAGCCTCAGCCTGCCACACCTACAGGGGGCATGGTCTTGGGAGCAGGATGGCAGAGCTGTCAAGACTGGCGGGTGGCAGCGGGCTCTAAGTTAAAGACCTGTGGCCGCTTCAGTAGGAAATACAGGCAGTGACAAGTAAGTATTTGCCTACCTCCGTGTCCGCAGTCACGTGGGCGCTAGCAGGTAGCTACACATAGTTTATCCACCTGTTTCAACTCCCATATGTGCTCATCGTCTGTATTCCTGTGACTTGGCTTATGGTTCCGGGTGACCTTAATTGTCACATTACGGTGACATGTACCCTGCTAGGTTCTGCAGCAGTAGTAGCTGCAGTTTACCGAGGACCCACCTGCTGCAGCCTGCCCAGCTGGAAGTGGGTTCGTGCTCACAGTGCTCTCTGGCACAGAGCTGAGGCAGCTTTCCTTGGCCTTTGCAAACTATCTCTTTACCTCAGCCTCTGCCATCCAGGAGACCCCGAACCAAATGGTAGTTGCCACAGAGATTGCTTTTAAGGTCTGTGAGCCACAGAGAGGCGTTCCCTCATTTGGTGGTTTGCAGATATTCTGATGGGGTGGCCATCATAGAACCCAGGTCTTAGTGACTGGACTTTGCTTGGAGATGGGAGAAGCAGAGCCGCTCACAGCAGCTTCCGAGACATGAAACCATTCCAGCGTTGGGCGGTGGTGGCGCACGCCTTTAATCCCAGCACGTGGGAGGCAGAGCCAGGTGGATCTCTGTGAGTTCAAGGCCAGCTTGGGCTATAGAACAAGATCCAGGAAAGGCGCAAAGCTACACAGAGAAACCCTGTCTCAAAACAAACAAACAAACAAAAAGAAACCATTCCAGCACCGCCACCAATACTGGTATTTTGAGCAGCAGCAGGTCTTGCATGGAGGGTGTAAGTTACAGGTGTAATCCACTTGAATGCAGCAGTGTGCAGTGTGTGCTTTATTTTCCTCATGTGGATTTGCTCCCTTTGGCTGTGGAAAGTCAGTGGCTGAGGAGAATCCTTTATTTTGTCAGTGTGTCAGTAGAGCCAGGCTGCAGGCTCCTGAGAGAAGGCTGGACCTTCTGGAGGTCGGGGCTGCTGTCTGGCCTGTGTTCTATGCAGGACCGAGGAGGGGACATTTTTACAGACTTTTGGCAGAATCGTTCCTTGAGGTTGTAGATTTCACAGCAGTTTGCTTCTTCAGTGCCCCAATAGAGGGAGAGTCAGTGTGGCAGGGACTTTCTGTTAAAAGTCTCACCTGATTAGGTCAGGTCTAGCTAGGATACTCTTTCAGGACCCCAGAGCCAGCTGACTAGGGACTAGAATTACATCCGCAAAACGCTTTCACCTTTGCAGTATTTTCTTGGTTAAGTGCAAGTATAGGTCTTAAGGGGAGGGAATTACACAAAACTGTAGCTCCCGGGAGGATAAATCTCAGGGGCCCGTGTAGCGTTCTGCCCACTCTAGGTGGAGTGTCCAGAGGCATAAGATGGCAGAGTCTGTGTTAGTCCGCTCACGTTTCCATAACCAATGGCACATGCTGGATACCACTCAAATGAGAGAACTCGTTCTCAGTCCTGGAGCATGGTGTCTGAGGGAAAGGCAACAGCAGAGTTATTTCATTCTGAGTCCTCTGCTCTTGGCTTGGAGGTGGCCGCATCTCTGGGCTGCTCCTGTGGTCTCTGTCCATGTGCAGGGTTAAGTGAGGAAGGAGGGAATACTAGAAGATGGGAGCTTGCCTCGCCCATGCTCCTTTTGTTTCTTAGCTGATGGTTAGGTACATTCTTTAGAGCATGTGACGGTGTTTGGGCCTCAACATAGGAATTTCCCAGGATGGGAACTGCCAGGCTCGCCCAGTGGTCGGCCTTCACTTGGGAGACCCCATCACAGCATACCCAGCTCCCTGCCTATTCGCCGTCAAGTGACGAGAAAATGGCTGTTTGTAAGCTACTTTTTAATAATCCAACAAGCTGAAGAAACCCAAGTCCTCTAGTCCCTCCTCCTCTCTAGTGAAAGGACCTGGTTTTATCCAGAGCTGGCTGAAGAAGAGTCTTCTGATTTCATTGGAGTGGAGTGGTATGGTCATTAGAAACCCTCCCCAAAGACCCCGAGTCAGGTTTGGGGGAAGTCTGACTCTGTCATATTTCACCACCCAAGGCAAGTTGCCTGCTCTAGAATTTGGTTTCCTTCAACCAGACTAGTGGTAACTACCTTGCAGGATTTTAGTTCACATGAATTGTATGGAGAGTCTACTGTCCCGAGGGTACTGAGTGCACAGTAGGCACTTGGGTGCTGGTGGCCGCTTGCTGTGGTTGCTCCGCTCCTATGGCCCCTTAAAGATGATCTGTGCTAATGCGTTCCTCACGGAGGGCTGCCGTCCCTAAGCCCATCTGTACTGAGCGGTCCTGTTTTCTGTCACGTCAGCTTCTCACATCCCTGCCTTTCACAGAACCTTACACACGAGCACTGGTTCAGTTTGAACAGTCGGTGGATGGATGAGTAGATGAATGTGGCCTTTGAAGAAACCTGTTTCCTCTTTCCTCTGAATCTCTAAACCATTTCTCCCTCAGAGCTTCCTTCTGAGAAGTATAAACTCCTTCTACCCCATACCCCATCAAGTTCCCGAATTCAGACATGTCTTTGCACCCTGCCCCCCCCCCCCCCCCCCCCCCCAGGTCCCTCTCCTTGGGAAGGATAGAGCAGGGCTTTTCCTCAAAGCCTTCCTGTTGACCTTCTTGTCAAGCTGCTCCTTCACAGAGTGCCTTCCCCCTTTGCAAATAAGAGGTAGGATCTGACTGAATGCCCCCGACCCCCTTCTTGAGAAGGTGTCATGTAGTCCAGCTAGCCTCGAACTCACTATGTAACTGAGGATGACTTTGAGCTCCTAACCCTCTTGCTGCCATCTCTTGAGTGCTGGGAGGACAGGCCTGTGTCACTGTACCTTACCTCACTCTCATGGTAGCCCCAGGTCCTGTTTTAATTGTCAACAAAACACAGCCAAGTGCCACCTGGGAGGAATCTCAGTGAGGAATTGCCTAGATCAGGCTGACTGGTGAGCATGCCTGTGAGCCTGTGAGGGTCAGTAGGTCTCCTTCCCTCCCTCCCTCCCTCCCTCCCTCCCTCCCTCCCTCCCTCCCTCCCTCCATCATTCCTTCCTTATGATTTATTTTTATTTTATGTGCTTTGCCTGCATGTATGTCTGTGTGAGGATGTCAGAGCCCCTGGAACTGGAGTTATAGACAGTTGTGAGCTGCCATGTGGGTGCTGGGAATTGAACCTGGGTCGTGTAGAGGAGCAGGAGCAGCCAGTGCTCTTGACCACTGAGCCATCTCTACAGCTCGAGGGTTTTTCTTAATTGATGGAGTTGGAGGTCTGCCCTAATATGGCGGCCCAGTTTCATGGGCACTGATGCGTCTGTTTCTCCTGCTCTTGACTCTGTCCATGTGATAGGACGAGTTCCTGCCTGGACTTTCTACAATGATGGCCTGGCACCTGCACTTGGTAGCCAGACATGCCCTTCCTCTTAAGTTGTCTCAGGCATTCTGCAACAGCCACAGACATGGAGCCAGGACAGGAAGCGTGCCTTTATTTTTACCTGGAATTTCTACTCGCTACAGTGTTTGATACACATAGACTCTTGCTAGTGTGAAATATTTGGGGGTAGTGCCATGTCTCCACCATCTTGACGTGTGCAGTGGAATTCTCCATCTTCCCTTAAGACCCTGATTTTGTATCCAGAAGTTTGAATGGATGTATTTGACTTTGTAAATCCTGTTGTTAAATGGATCAGTGTGTGTGCTTAGGGACACGCATTCATGGTGCCTCTCTTTTGAAGCCTTTTGTAGGTATTACTTTTACTTAAATGGCAGGGGGTAATGTGGAGAGGGAGGTCACCAGGACCACCCTCCAGCCCACCGCTGTGGTGTGCAGATGTTACTGACCAGGGATTTGTCCTGTTGCCATGCAGCGTGCTGGTTGGTCTGATGTGCCAATTAGCTCTCTTCACCAAGCCAGCAAATAAAATACGTGGTTTAAAGGTAATAGAATGATTTTGTAAGGGGATCTTTGTTTTTAAAGAATTTTGAGGACATACATAGGGATTAGTGGGAAGAGAAGGTAAAGTTCATTAGGGCTCCGTTCCTCAGGACCCGTTTGAAAGAGGCCTTGTGTGGAATTGGATTGTGTCCAGAGGATGTTGGAAGTTATTGTATGCCTGTGGAAGCATCTTGGTTTAGTCTGGTCAGTCTGCTGTGGACTGCTGGAGACAAAGGGCGTGCAAGTGAGTTTGGGGGGCAAGAATGGGGGGTCTCCAAGACTTAAGGATTTGGGGGGAGTTGGACATTCTTTTTGAAAATACAAATTAATGCTAAGAAGAAGTGCATTCTTTGGCTAGATTTACACTTAGACGGTGCAATCGAGGTATGGTTATATGGATAATATGGTCTCAGTTTTGGGAGAATGATAATTATCAGTTAAAAACGCTCTACTTGTTTTGTATTTCAGTGGTTAATTTTTACACTAAAATATTTTTAAAATTATTTTGTTTGTATGTGTGTGTGTGCAGGTAGTGTGCTCTGTGACTGTGTGCGTGGGTCGGGGTGACTTTCCGGAGTAGGTTTCAGGGGTCAAACTCAGATTGTCAGACTTGCATAGCAAACGCTTTTACCTGATGAGCCTTCTTACTGATCTCCTAAAATATTTTATATCCTAATCTCTGTTAATTGATTGTGATGACAGGTTTTAGATGAAGACTCATCAATTATCGATAGACTATCAAATAGTGAGCAAGAAATTTAGTAATAAAACTGTATCCAACAGGTACTCGGGTATTTTTGAAGATGAATGATGTGTGTTTATATGTGCGGAAAGGATAGACTTGGCATCTTGGTGCAGGTTTCTGAGATTCGACAGCGAAGAGGCTGCTGCTGCTGCTGTGAATCCGTTTGGCGGGTCATGTGAGACACTGGGCCTTTCTTCCGGCCTGAGGATAATGTGACTTCTTGGGTTTTCTTTCTCTGCCCCCTCTCCCCTTCTCCCTTTTGAAAACAGCAGTACTTTTCATGCTGTCAGAATCTCATGTTGTGACACCCTACTCAGCGGTTATGACAGGAGGCTAATGACAGCTCCTGCCTCCTGAGAATCAATCAGGCAATTAATTTTGTAAATGAAATGCTGATTATACAAAGCTTCACATGAGAGGCCCAGTGATTAAAATCAATTTAACAAATTGTTTCAGGTGGGACTTGATTAATAATTTGCCGTAAATGCTAAGGATATATGACCAGCATACTTGCTGCTCTTACTGGCCAGATCTGCAGGTAGCCTTATGTCCTAATCCAGGTCGATGGGTCAAGGTTCCTGTTCCTCAGGCTTTGGTTGTTTGCCCTGCCTTTGCAAACAGTGAAATGGAATACACAGCCATGCTTTTGTATTGTTATAGTTCATGTTTTCATTGTTCTTCTTAAAAAGTAGTTGGAGGGCGGAGATAGGCTCAGCAATCTGCTCTTCCAGAGGACCTGGGTTAGATTCCCAGGACCCACGCGATGGCTCACAACTGGCTGTAACTTCAGTTTCAGGTATCTGTCTCCATCTTCTGGCCTCCGAGTGCACTAGGCATGCACGTCTTTCGTAGACATATATGCAGACAAAATACCCATACACATTGAATTAAGAAAAGGAAAAGAAGCAAGTTGCCCCCATGGGCCTGAGTTCAGCCGAGTTAAACAGGTCTTTTATCCACATGGGTGTTTCAGACTTCTGATGGTAATGTGTGTGGTGAATCTTAAAGCGCGGCAGGTGCTTTATAGGCATTTTTCATTCTTAATTACAGTAACAGCAATCAGCAGAGCTTGGGAAATGTTTTAGGACTATTGGAAAGAGTGACATTATGGCAGAGAAATAAAACACGCCTGTTTGGAGCCTTCTAATTTGAATCCAGGAGAAGTCACGCTCGGAATAGGAGACAGCTGGATGTCTTCCTCGCATCCACATAGCAAACATTTATTAAGAGCCTGTCATGAGCCAGGCTCTGGATCAGGCTTCATAGTTGTCTTTACTGAAAATTGAGACCTTTAGCAAGGCTGTAAGGTGTTAGAGGGGCTGACTCAGAGAGGTAAAGGTTAAATTGTTCTTGGATCTCATTTATAAACTATTTGACTGATTGAAGCAGTACGCTAGTTGGGTCGGAAGTTCTGACTATGGAGAGGATTAGAATGAAGAACAAACACTTCGGGTCTGAAGGAGCTCGTCCTGTGATGAGAGAGGCAGATAAACAGTTGCAGGGGCTGGGGGTAAATACTTAGTGCCTGTTCATTGAGAGTTGTGAACGGTGGGACTCTGGGAAGGCAGGCTTTGGAAGAATTGCCTCCGTTTACAGGGTGGCCAGGGGCATGCTGGGTAAAGGCTTTCTAGACTAGATGTGCACATCGGGCATGGATGTGCAGGTGTGCAGTGGGGCTGGGTTAAGACTTGAATGGTGGTAGAACTTACCATGTTAAGGTGAGTCTTGTGTCAGGGTTTCACATCTTCAGGAGAATTTCCTGATCCGATCCTGGTCAGATGAGCAGAAAGGGGAAGCACCATTAACTCCCCATACGCTTTGGAATACACTGCAGCCAGAGGACCAGGCAAGGCGAGGAGTAGTTTAGAATGTTAGGACAGTGAGGGGCCCACGCCTTCTCTCTGGTCCCCTCCTCTTGCCTGTGAGGAGTGGGCAGCTAGAGGAGTGACCACTGGTAGTGACAGTCTTTACCATCCTTTGAGACCTGTACCCCCTGGGCATGTGCTCAGCACTGGGACCTGCTGTGCTAGGCTCAGACTGATAGATACTGTTATTATGTTGACTTTTCAAACCAGGCAACTGAAGTTCAGACAACGAGTCTGCTTAATATCTAGGCTGTTTGTTCTGCTGCCCAAAACATG
>CABHPR010127977.1:0-28481 GCA_902168415.1 Peromyscus melanophrys
ACCCTAATTGTCGTGCTAGAAACCCCATCCAATGACTGAGAGATCTGGATGCAGATATCCACGGTCAGGCCCCGGGTGAAGATTATATTATCTTAAATATTCATTTAAAATGAATATTTTTGTTTTTCTTTCTTATATATATATGTGTGTGTGTTATATATATATATATATATATATATATATACATGTATAATCACAAATATAGTGTAGCATACATTCTACATTTCTTAAAGGTATTTAATGAATAAGTTATCTTGAGATCATAGCTTTAGAAACCAGTAACCTTATTAGTATTCAAGAATAGATCCTATGCGGAGAGGCCCACTGTCTAGATTTTTATAAAAATGTTGAGTCCTTTTATTTGTATGAGGAGCATCTTGAGAAAGGGCAGAGGGAGAGAAAATACTTTGAAAAGAAAGTCAAGGGCTTCATTTTTAATTTGAGCTTTGAATTTACTGAAATTACGTTCTGAAAGAGTTTGTCTTAAACCGGTGGAATCTAAAGCTCCCTTCATAGTTGTCCATATTACCTACCTAATATTCTCAACTTCTTTGCCATAAGCAACAATGAATTTAGAACATTGTAAAATGAATTATAGAAAAAATTCTATTGTGCTTTCATTTTGTAAATGATAAAATTGAGATTTGAAGAATGCCAACACCCCTGCTTGTTTAAACAGTATTATGTTTTCTGCTAAGAAGTGCGTATTTTTCTCTCTAGTGTGTCCTTTCTGTCTTGATATCCCTGGGGGACTATTCCTTAAAAAATTGTAATTCTTTTATCAATTCCTAAAAGAAGCTGTTTGACTAACACCCTTAACACCTCAAGCAAACATGATTCCTCTCCTCTATGATAGTATTTCTATAATCATATATGACACAATTTCCATAATACATTTATAATTTTGGTAATTTTTATGTTTAAAAAACATTAGTTAGAGAAAATTTAAATTAATTATAGAAATAATATTTATCATTATAGAAATATTAGCATATTTTAAAATTCCTATAATTATAAAATATTTAGTTCTGTGTGTTTCTATTTTTTAAAAAAGGCAATAAGGTATTTTCTTGAGAAGTGATATAACTCTATCCTCAGCCAGTAGAGAAAGTCTTTTGGGGAGTTTGATACTCATTGCAAAAGATTAGAAAGGCTGCTGATTGCCTAATCTTGGTTACCGCATGATGAATCATTGGAAGATCAGTTCTGTGTTTGACATCCTAATTTAGTTCCTGGCATGTTTTGGTGCTGTGAAAATATGTGGCTGATAAACACATAGGTTTAAATATTTAAAGGGGATTTTAATTCTCTCTAAACTCTGCAGATCTAATTCTACATTTTTCTATCGAGGGCATTATATTTTTTTCTCTCATTGTTTTTTTTTCTACATGGTTTTTGTGTTCTTTTCCATTGTACAGTTTTTTCTTTGATCTTCATCCCATTTTAAGATAGACACATGCATAGACTTGACTTAAAGTGGCACTTAGTAGCATTTCTCATCTCTCATATGCCTGTCTAATTTATGCTTAGTGATAAGTAATTTTTATTTTTACCACTAAGATTTATGGACTACTGCCACAAATATTACAGGGATAGCAATGAGTTGAAATCACTGCAGTGTTATGCCTGTGGCTTGGACACCAACATCTTGATGATGGTCAGGATCATGTCACCCATGATCAGATGCTGTCACCTATTTACTTACAATGTTTGTTGAATCCTCAGGAAGTAAGGGATATGGTTATTGCACTTATGATTTGGATCAAATCATCCCTTTATAGATTGCTATATCACAAAAAAATACAAAATGATAAAAAGAAGGAAAGCATACCTAAACTCTGAAGAGAAGTCAATATATAGAAATATTTCTTAAATCAAGAAAGGCTTGATATAAAAACATAATAAATAAAGTTACTGTCACCTGCACAATTAGTCAAGTGAGATGATGCATGTTTTCTTGTAAATATTGCTTGGATAGGTCCTTTGTGTTTTTGATAAATTGGCTAGAAATATAGATTTTCTTTTGTTCTTAGAAGTGAATTACTCAGTCACTAGTCACACAGTTTGACAAGAATAAGTCTAAAAATTGGTATGAATAAATTTACCCTTATTTTATTGACTAAGATGTGCTCTGACTTGTCAAACATCATTCCCTGTCACTCTCCAGTTTTTCTATTTTAGATGATGCAGAAAATTTCTGGGTTCTCAGAAATCTTTATTAAAAGCAAAAATAAAGCAATAATAATATAAAGGTTATGCCTATTTTATTGCCCTCTTGAAATATGGTAAAATCCCTTGCACAAGTCATTAAGAAAATTAGGGAAGAATATACCACTTGCCTAAGCTATTCCTTCATGGTTCAAATACATATGTTAAAATATATTTCATTTTATTAGTTATTTTTAATGTCATTAGTGACAGTCAATGAGTAATAGAGATTAATCATAAATTAATCTCTAGGATAATAACAAATATATCAAGATATGGTTAAAAATAAGATCACTAAAGTTTCATTTTATATATATATTATATAATTATATATATAATTAATTATATATAATTACACATAATATATATGGATCTGCATAATGATTGCAAAACTAAACAGGATTAATTATATCTCCCACATTCTGAGAATTCTGACACATATTTATAAAATCATTACATCCAGATTCTTATAAGTCGAACTCCTCAAAACAAAAGCCTAGCTGAAATCAAATCTGATTATTCTGATGGGTTGTGAAGGGTTAATAGGAAGGAGACTGTTTGTGTCAGTCAAAAGGCAAGCCAGACATTTTACTATGTGGCCTTTCAGGTTCTCTGCAGAGTAAATAACCAGGAGGGGAAGTGGAGCGTGTGGGAGGGGAAAGGAAGTTGATGGGCAGGAGGCTTTAGCAGCACATTCTGTCATCTGGAGTATAGTGCTCATAAATGTGAGGAACAAAAAGAAGATTTGCAGATTGAAACCTGAAATAACTGTGGGAGCAATCTGAACTCCAGATAGTTCCATATTTATTCTTTCCACTTCTCTCCCTGTTTCCAGTGAACACAGAGAATTCATATTGACAAGTAGCCATTAGGCGAGGAACCCTGCCTAGCAATCCCATGCTACTACTGAGGTCTCGGGGAAGGTCTTCACCAGAATCTGAATATAACAATGGTTCCTTCTTGTTTAATTGCAAGTAGTAAGTCAAGTTAAAGGGATTTAGTTCATTCAAATAATAGTAAAGAGTTTTAAATGGATGACAAAATGTTAAACAAGCCAGCTTGGGCCCTTTAAGGAAGTATACAGCACATTGAGAGAAGTGTGTTCCTACATATTCCCAAGAGCAGCTTTTAAAATTCAGTTTTTAATTAAATACGTGATGGTATGGATTTCTATTAAGTAGCAAAACAAGTGAAGAAAGTGTCACGCAGAACGGAGACTGGGAAAAGTGAATAAAGTTGAATGAAGACGTATCTCAGTGACTGGTAAACAGACCTGGAATGGCAGAAAACTGAATCCAGGATGTTATTGATAAACCTAAAATGTGAGCAAAAGACACAGAAGGTAGAAGATGAAAATGCAGAGTGAAGTTAATGGTGATGCCACTCAAGGTTTGTCTCAAATTAGAACTACCACACTGCAGGAAAACCCAATCAAGAAGATTTACTAAAAGCCACACCTATTAACCACATATAGACCTAATAGCTAGGGAATAATTGGCATAGCCATACCCTACTCACCCAAAAATATTAGCTAAATGCAAGAATTAATCAAAGATGATTCAGAAATATTTTCTAAACAAATGGTGCTAGACAGTCACATATGATCAAATGTGGTTTGAGAATGAAGTGATTTTAAATAGTACAGCATGACTGCAAAATTATCTAAGCCAGAATTTACATTTGATGGCGTTGGCGACCTAGCCTTGGAAAATTATATACTTTGCCCTCCATTCCCAAATGATAGCTAGTCCTTAGAGCCAAAGAGTAGATGCTTTATTTGTGCAGGGTCTATGTACTTTCTGAAAACCTAATTTACTTCTGTGTTCTTTCAAAGAAAATACAGAAACTACTGGAATCTGTAACCTCCGCTTTACCAGAAAGAAACAATAAGTGCAGGCTGAAACTCCTTATACCAATGTGAGCACGGAGCATAAAGATCTTCTGGTGGGCAGGAGGTGGGGGAAGAGGGGGTAATGGACAACAACATGGGGACGGACACTAATTACTTACAGTGATAAAGAATAATTCTTGCAAGCAAATTTACTGAAATCATGTATTGTCTCTCCACAGAAAAATCATCCTAAAACTTCTGCTCTGTAAGAGAGGACAAGGGCAGAAACTGCCATTTGAGGAGAAATGATTAAATTCGACAGTGTTCAGCCTCAGTGACTCTTCTGAATTTGTGGTGGAAAAAGATTAAAACTTAAAAACACCACCAACATGTTGAAGTAATTATATATAAAAATTTTTTTCTATAAAAACCTCTCATGAAAGAAGTCTCTCTTCACAGCAAACTGAGGCTGTCTAAGAAAGCGTCCACAGTACACAAGGCAGAGATCGACAGATTGTAGGGAACTCAGCCTCCAATGGATACATATGAATCCCAGCTCCTTCACTTATGGCTCAGGTAACATCTGGAAGCATGGAGGTGACAAAAGATTGTAAGACCCCGAATCCCAGGGAGTCTTTGGTAAAACAGTCTCGGCTAGATATAGTGGTATAAACAAGACTGGAACCAGATCAATATCAATGGACATGCTAACGGGAAAGGGGAGAAATTTCCTGGGGTCCATAGACAAAGAACTACAAGCAACTGATGACTGAGAAGAATTAGCCTCTCCCAAGGATTAGCCTCCTTCTTGATTGTCTGATGCAGAGTCATCAGCCCTGAAACCACGTACACACAAATACAAAAATGGACTCAGCAGGTTGTATTTATATATTCATCTATGTGCATGTATGTAACAATCAATAAAATAAAGAAGCTAACAACTTGAATGTGTGGGAGGGGAGACAGGAGTGGTCCAAGGGCAGGCTGCTGGGAGACACTGGAGGGGGGGAAGGGAAGAGGAGAAACTAGTGTAATTCCATTTCAATTTTAAAAAATTTAAATGGAAACAAATGTCTTAGGCAGAAAAATCCCAGAAAATAATAACATATCCCAGATTCCAAACCTGATACTAACAAGGGTTAAAAAGAAAAAGACATATCACTAATGAAAAGTGAAAACATGCTGAGTATTAGTTTTATAGAAGAAACAACATAACATACAATCCTGAAGAATACCAAAAAAAAAGTCAGAAGAATTACACAATTTCAGCAAACTTAAAGGATAAAATATCATACAAAAGTGAAGAGTGTTTCCACATACTAACAATGAACTCTCTGAAACAGAAGTTGGGGGAGGGATCTCATTTTCAATACTACCAGAAATAATAAATTACTGGGAATCATTTTAACCATACTGAAACCTCAAAAATAAAAACATGGTGGCAGAAATTTCCAAAGAAAAAAATAAGTGAAAAGAGAAGCTAAGTTTCTGTGGAAAACACAGCATCAGCGTGTCCATAACTAGGAAAGGCTCTGCAGTTTCAGTACCTTCCCTAACACCCAGTGACTATTTCACAGAGATAGGAGAATACATTGCTAAAATGGTGTCAGACTGATACCTAAAGCAAGCTCATGTACACAGAACAGAGGTAGAAGTCTCCCATGTTCTAATTTTAAATTATATTACCAAGTTACAATAATCAAAACAATAAACTACAGGAATAAAACCAGACGCATTGAACACTGTAATGGAATAGAAACAAAACTTCACATATAGCAAATAGTGCTCAAAAAAGTTACCAAGAATATTCAGTGAAAGATATTCTCTTCTATTCTCTTCAGTAAATAATGGTGAAATTATATAACCACATACAAAAATAAATGGATCTTTATCTTAGAGCATATGCAAACCATACAACAGATCAAAAGTTGTTTCTTTTTTTTTTTTTTTTCGAGACAGGGTAAACAGAGCTTTGGCTTATAAAAATCCCTAGAAGAAAGCAGTGAAGAGCACTATGAACGTGGTATGGGAGTGACTCCATGCCTGTGACACCCAACTGCAGTCACCCACTGTGCTGGTGCATGCTGGTAGAGATATGCTGGAGAAGCAGACATGAGAGGTTCTCAAAATTCCAGATCATCCTGGATTGCACATTTATCCAGGCTTGATGGCACATGGAGACCTTTAATCCCAGCACTTTGGAGGCAGAAGCAGGCAGATCTCGGAGAGGTCGTGACCAGCCAGGTCTGCATAGCAAGTTCCAGTATAGCCAGAGCTACATAGAGATATCCTGTCTCAAAAAAAGTAAACAACTAATCAGCAGCACTAGCAACGACACAGGAAAAACTAACAAAATAACACGGGGCTTTGATGTCTCAGGAGTTACTTGTTGCAATATACCTAGGTTTGGTACGTTGTCTACATGACTACATAACTCTAGTTCCAGGGGACTTGACAGCGTCTTCTGGCCTCCATAGGTATTGCACTCATGTGGTACACTTACATACATGTAGGCAAAATGTTTAAATACGTACAATAAATAAATCATAAGTAAAATTACAGGTTACAAGACAAAAATAAGCTAATGGCACTATATAGCTCAAGATTAAATCCATTAGCAGCCGAAGAAATAATCAGTTAAATGCAAAGGCAACCAGTACTTGGAGGAAAGTATATGCAAGCAATGAGTGTGAAAACACACACCCATTTACCCTCATGTCTCTGTTACTTTTATTTACAGACTATTATGTACATATTATGGAGTACTACATGTGTGGAATGCGTACCCATCACACCAGGGTAATAAGCATTTCCATCACTTCCTACAGTAGTTATTTCTGTGCTAACAATTTTGTATTCTTCTAGTGATTTTGTGATGTATCATAGATCATTTTAACAAGAAGTTTCCCTAATGCACATTGGAAAAGCAGAAGTAACGCCTCCAGGTGAACTGTGTTTGCTGTGTATTTCTCAACTTCTCTCCTGTCCCTATTTTCTTTTCTCTTACGGTCCCCTGTGGTCACCAACCTAGTCCTATTTCTATGACATTGACTTGTTAGTTTCCACAAGTGAATGAGAACACGTGTTTCTTGATCCCCTTGTATTTCATCCAACATGCATGTTGTGAATGACAGGATCTCATTCCTTTCAAGGACTGAATAATACTCTATTGTGTGTAGATTCCACATCTTCTTTACTGTTCCTCAAGTGATAAACATCTAGATTGATTCCATATTTCTGCTATTGTGGATCGTGCTGGGAAAAAAATCAGACTAAAAGTATCTGTTTGGTTTTATGATTTCCTCTTCTTGGCTGTATGCCCATTGGTAAAACTGGGCATCATATGGTAATGTACTTTTGGGTTTGTTTTCATTCTTTTTTTTTAAAGGAATCTCCATGTTCCATGCCATTTTCCATAATGGCTGCATCCTCCTTGGAATTTGATAGTGTGTGTGTGTGTGTGTGTGTGTGTGTGTGTGTGTGTGTGTGTGATCACATTCATTCAAATCTCATTCAAGCTGGGGTGAGAGAGTGAATCATTGTGATTTGGGTTTGCATTTTCCTAATGATTTGAAAAACTGAGCATTGCTGTCATGGGTTTGTTAGCCGTCTGTAGGTCTTTTGAAAGTTTTCAGTCTTACACAGCATTACCCAGTCACATGTACGTTTTGGCCTGTCTTGTTCCTTAGCCAGTTTTCAACTATAGTATCATTATTGTTATTATAATTATTTGAATTATCTTATTACATATTCTGTATAGCAATCTTGATGCAGGCACCTTTCTCCCACTCTACAGATTACTTCACAAGTCCATGATTGGTATTACTATAGAAGTTTTTTGAGTATAATATAACACTTCTGTGTGCTTATATTTTGGGTGCCTATGTTCCTACCCAAACAGTAAGTGGCCACACCTGTGGCCTGAAAGATGTCTCCCTCTGTTTTATTATAGTAATTTAACGCTTTCACATTTTATATGAAGTGACTGCCCTTTTTACATATGAGCTTCTGATCTCTGACAAAAATAATACAATTTTTGGCAAAAATACAGATTACAGATTAATATTTGGATTCTCTATCCTTCAGTCCATGAGTCTGATTTTATTTATGTGTTATACTTCTGATTAATAAGTTTCATAATAATCAGAAATTTGGTAGTCTTATAGCCCCACTCTCACTAAGAATCATTTTGGCCTTTAAGTATTTGTTTTCATTAGAATCTTAGACAATGTTTTTCTGTAGCTGTGAAAAAAAACAACGGATATTTTGATGGTGTTATATTGAATCTATACATTGCTTTACGTGATCAAGCAATTTCACCTATACTAATTCTTTCTGTCTGTGACACTTAACATCTTTCATTTGCTCTATCATTCAGCAGTGACTCACAATTTTCATTATATAGATATTTTATTTCTTTTGTTAAATGTATTACTAAGAATTCTATTTTCTAGATATTGCAACATAGATTCCATTCTTATTTTCTTTATCTTACTGAGTTCATTATTAGCATATAAATTGCAAACTTTTCTTTACATGTTCATTTTGTATGTTGTATCTCGCTGGATTTATTTATGAATTGTAACTGCGTTTTTAGGCAAAAATGAAGTTTTGTACATTATTAAAAGTAGAATAACATAATTTATTCCATGAAAGTTTGGATATCCTTTCCTCTTTCTCTATTATGTTCTTCTTGCGAAGACTTTCAACAGAGTAATAAAGAAAATTGGTGAAGACAGATATTCTTTTCTTGTTCTGGCTCTTACAGGTAGTTCTCTAGCTTTTCTCCATCAGGATGGTACTGGCTATGAATCTTACACACACAAACACACACACACACACACACACACATACACACACACACACACACACACACACACACACACACACACACACACACCTTGTTTGGTAATTTGACATATTTTCGTGCTATACCAGATTTGTTAAGAGATTTTATCATGAAGTAATATTGGAACTTACAAAATGCATTTTCTTATCCAGTGAGAGCATATAAACAGAGTCTCTTTGTCAATTAGCCATTCAATAATACTTGTTAACATCATCGAATATGTAACAAAAATTTACAATGTGAACTTCAGAAACTTAGCGTTGGTTCACTTTGCCCAGAAGTACTCAGACTTTCATTGTGTGGTCAAATTGTTAAAATGATGTCCAGGAGCTTATTTGTTGCTCTGGGGACAAGACGATCCAGAGTACATGGTCTAGCCTACAAATTCTCCTCAATGCCTCTGAGCTGTAGAAACTGGGTCTAATGTACTTTGTTGTGGTTTGAACCTCTGCTGGGAGTATATGGTAAACAGTGTTGCAGAACAATGTGGACGAGGACTCTGCTCAAGAGCCTCCCAGTAGAATATGGAAGCTTGATTACAGCTCTGAGAGCTGTGGACATATCAACTGGTATCTTGTCAAAACTACTAGGCTGGCTATTTATTAAATACTGGGGAGAGAAAATGACCCAAAGAATACCTAGATTTCACTATTCATGACACTTCCTGTTGATACTAAGATGACAGGCCTACTGATAGAATTCTCTATTTTAAATTTGTATTTCCTAAGTTAATTGTTAGTCTGAACAGGGAAGGTATTGAAAGCATGGACTCTGGAGTCAAAGTACCCAAATCTGATGCTGGTCCCATCAGCTTGTATTTCTGTATCTATGTCTGGACTGCATGGCTTCCTCGTCTCTAAAATGGTAGCAAAAAAGCATGGAGGAAAAGATTTGTGAAGATGTAAAAAATATGTGGGAAACCCTTAGAGTACTAACTTGCATGTGACGCTTGACAAATTTTAGCCATTATTATTTTCCTGTTGTTACTATTACTAATAGTTCTATTAAATTCCCTACAGACTTCTGATAGTGATATGTTTATATTTTCTCCTTTATTTCTATTTTATGTGTGTGTGTATCTTGCTTGCTTATATGTCTGTGCATCACATGTGTCCAGTACATATGGAGTGCAGAAGAGGATGTAAGATCGCCTACGACTGGAGTTCTAGATGGCTGTGAGCCATCATGTAGATACTGGGATTTGAACTCTAGTTTCTGCAAGTGCAGCCAGTGTGCTTACTACCGAGCCATATCTCCAGCCATTTGTTTTATATTTTAATTCCATTGTATTTTGAATCAAGACAACTTGTTTGAATTAAAATATAAAATATTTTCTTGAAGGCACACCTACATATATTATAAATGTGCTTAAACAGGAAGTTTAGATTTTTATAGTATACCTTTTTTCATATAATTAATTTAAAAATGCAACAACATTCTATTTATCTGTAGTAAGCCACTTATTGAGGGAAAAAATGGCTTTTCTGTTTGGTTTGGAAACTCCAGCCATAGTATTGTCTGTATAGCTTTTCTTCAAATCAATCATTGTTAGTGCTAAATTCATTACAATTAATAAAGCCTCGTTTATCCCATTAACAAGTGCACAACTGAGGACTTTGTATTCCAGTACATGTCTACATTGCCTGTCTTAAGTGCCACTTGGGTGGATGTAAAAATAGCTATATTCTTTTCCCCCAATACAATCAATATTTATCTCAGAATCCAAAATATATGTGTTTTCTCCCCATTGTCTTTGCCTTTTCTTCTCAAAGACACTGAAATTGGAACATGAGGATCCACATAACCACAATTTCGTTTTATTTCTCTTTTTGTGATGTTAAGTTTGTTACATTTAGCAAAGACTCAGTTTGGCAAACAGTTGCAGATCCTTATTGTCTTTGGCCAGGTCATTTTGTGTCAGAGTCTGGTGGATGAAATGGTTTGTTTAAATGTATTTACCCTAAAGTTGTCATGAAAGCACTTTATAATCATTTCCTCAATATTAGATTCATGTCAAAAAGGACAATTCTATCAAGGTCCATCTTGTTTGCAAATTAATATGTATCATAATGATTTTCATTATGACTGAGCCTCCTAACCTTTTCTTTAATTAAATTCTAACTTTAAAAGTTTCATTTTCATTTCTGAATGTAATAACAGCTTTCGGAACAACCATGGAATTTGTAAAAGATCATAAAGAAAAGAATTTGATGAGCTCCCAATTACCACACCTTTTGAAAAACATTTATTCTTAAAGGGTAGTAAAGAAGCAATACGTGAATTTTGTAGATGTATTTAAAACTTTAAAAACTATACGGTTTGTGGATTTTTAGAATATCATAAACTATTAGGCTCCTATATGTTTAATCCCCACATAGCTCTTACTTAATATTTACTCAATAATTGCTCATTTCCTTCAGCAATATTGTAAATTCTATAATTGCAGTAAGTGACAAGCAGGGCCACTCTCTTTATGAGACTATGCATCACTAGGTAAAGAAAATCAGCACGGAGTATGTCAGATCTTGGAAAGGGATACAGAAAAAGCAGAAAGCAAATGCCCAAGACACAGGAACACATGTAAGGCTGGAAGAGGTGGCGTGTAGTTGTACAAACCTCTCTTTAAGGGCAACAAAGGGAATAAAATTGGTGAATACTGACAGGAACATGACCACCACACTCAAGAAACAGCATTTAGACTAATGGGGCCAAAGCAAAGAGAACACTGGGAACTACCAGAGAGTCAGACAAATGGTGGAATGCAGGAGTTATCATCTGAACCTTGACAGACACTGTAGCGACACTCGATTCTACTGAAATCACAAAGGCAAGCAGCGGAGAGTTTTGAGCAGAGGGAGGACATGAGTTATATCTTAAGAGCGTGTGCTGGCTGTTCATTTATATTCTAAATTTATATTTAAGGAAATGGTGTAAGAGGAAGAGTCAGCAATTCCAGTCATGAATCCAAGTGTGATAGGAACTGAAAACTGTTCATTGGCGATAGCACTATAAAAACAATAATTGCCCTTCACCAGAATGACATCTCTGGTGACATTTTACAAAAGCAGACATTGACACAGATTTTGACATGCTGACTGTGTATTAGGAAGCAACACTTGAGAGGTGGGGGAGGAGAAAGCAGACTGAAGATAGAAACTGAATTGTGATGCAGGCTCAAAATATTCTTACACAGTCCCTCAACTGAGCTTAAATACCTGATTTTTCATCAGCACAGCACTGTCAGTTATTGTATGACAAACCCTGAAAGACTTAAGAGCTGTAGTATATGTTCATAGGATCCAGGATAAAGGAAAATAATAAATTGCTGGGAGTTGCTCTGAGAGCAATGTCCCATTTGAAAGGAACATAGTATAAATATGTGACTATAATTCAGCTTCTTTGTCAATTACTTAATGCTGTTTCTAAGAGAGTAGATCTTGAGGGATTCATAGAACTGTTGTTTCTAGTCAACTTTATAAAGTTCATTAATTTGTTAGTGAACACAGATGTTTTCTTTTACAGATCTCTCCTTTAATAATTGATGGCAAGTATATATAAAAGCATCATGCTGCTATGATGTACAAAACCAACTATCATTGGATAAGGTGCTTGAACGGTAGTAGATTTCACTGCAAATGGTGATTTTCTTGTTATGAAATCTGACTCTGAAAGTCCCTTGAAATTTGAAGCTCTAGCATCTTAAGATCTGAATGGACCTGAGATGATACAAGAATCTGTACTACAGCAGTGAGATAGTAATAAATGATTCCTAATTAGATGACATGTATTTTCCTTGTCAACCCAACTGCCTTTCACATGCAGAGACATATCAAACTGAAGAGAAAGAATTCATCACATAGATGTTTATATTTAAATCCTGTGTAGGACAACCTAGCTGTACCTTGTTATCTTCAATGTAGTCTAAAACCTTAGTTATTACTATTAAATCTCTTGGCTTCATAGCCCACTTGATTGTAAAATTTACAATAAAAATAAAACCATTTAATGCTATTCTTTTTATATTCAGTTAGCTTCAAATACTAAGACACTCGTTTGTTGGGGGAATGTTCAAGCTCTTTAAACAATTTTGGAGAGGTAAACACAATTTGAGGTAGAGATAGCAAATGGAAACCCATAGTCTTTCAAAAAGTTAGTGAGGAAGTGCATAAACATTTCTTTTCAGGAGGGTGTTAAATTGTAAACACTCTACAGCTGAATGACAGTGGCAACTGATAGCTATGAATGTTCTTTCCAACCTGAGAATTCTCTTCAACTTGTCCCAGAAGCAGTTTGCTGATAGCTGAACCACTATATTTTTCTATGTCTCATTTCTCATCCTAATAATTTTCTCACTGTTCTTTTAACATATCTAGTAGAGTAGTTGTTAATGAAACCCATCCCCACAAATTATTTTAACCTACATTCTTATACTGAGAAAGTTATGTCACTTGACATTAAAGTGTTTCTATAACTTCTATGAGTTTTTTTTTTTCTCAAAAAGGGGGAAAAACCCGACAGATACACTAAGAGCTACCCATTATTCTCAGGATCATGACCACAATGAAAGGAATATAAATAAGGAACTTATTAGTTCACATCAAATTCTATTAGTCTCTTATTCTCTCTCATTTTAATATTTCTCCTATCTCCTAGTGTGTAGCATTTACTCCAATTAGGCATTCCACTGCCAGCCATGCTTTCCATGCCCTAACTTATGCAAATTCTACCCATTCTTCTAATCACTGTTCCTCATTATATATTCTTTGGCTATTTTCAGGTTTCATTGATCTCCCTTTACTTGAAAATCTGATAGGATTATAATTTGCAGAAAACTCTTCTGTATTTAATTGCACAAGGTCAGAAGTGTGCACCAGCATTTCAATTCTATCACCCAATATACTGTAGACCCTTAAAAGTACAGAGTTTGGTTCCCAAGAAACTCCCACTAAAAGGCACTCCCAATGAGTGCCCTCTTTCTACTGTAATTGAAGAATAAGGCTCACGAAGGAAAACTCCATGCATCTGCAAAGGGTGCACTCCTGGTCTGGTTTAAATATGTAGCTTTTGAATCAGCATATAACCTTTTATATCCTTAATCAGTTATATTTTTAAAGACTGATTACAGCTTATATTTTTCAAAGAGTGAATCTGGCCTAGATAATTTGGATCAACTATCCTGAAAGTGAAATTGACAGCCATTGTTTATTTATCCATGAAGTCAGTAAAAATTATATTTTAGAAAAAGCTCTCACAAAAGAATGCAATTTTCTTCTTTAACTTAATCTTTAATGACCTCAGAAATGATACTAAAATCATCTGCTTGCTTTAAAATATGATTTGAAGCTCCAGGGTTATAAACAGTAAGAAAGCATTCATTTAGAGTTAAAACTTTGAAACGTTTTACCCTAGATATTTGCAACCCACCTCTAAAAGAGCTTTGTATAATAGGATTACATACATTTAAACACGAGTCTTTTAATAAACATGCCTTCACAGTAGCTAAAGCCATGGAGAAGGGATGTATCAAGTTAAGAATAGTATTTCCCTGAGGGAAAAGAAGCAGAGAAATGAGAGCAGAGATTTGCAAGAGTCATTCAATTGTATAATCTGCATTATTTACAAAGAAAAGACCTGAAGCCAATATGGCAGAATGATAGCATTCTTGATTTATCCATAATTTACAACTGATCAAGTTCAGAGTTATGGAACTCAGTCCCAACTGTTACAACATAACTTCCTCAACCAAGGCTCGGGGATTATTGCTGAGGAAAGGATGGGAAGATTGTAAGAGCCAGAGGAACAGGGCGTTGGCTATGAGATTGTGTCTCCTAGTAATGTCCGAGAAGCGGCTGCCACGTTGGTGTGGCTACAGAACCATGTGTTCCCTTGTCAAATGCTACAAATGTCAGTTGAAGCCATCAAGGAAACAAATGAGCCAAATCGTGCCAGTGACCCATAAGTGAAGCATCATTCATAACTAATAAATCCACAGCATTGTGGAAGAGCATGTATATTCAGACAGTCACAGGAAGACTGAACATAACCCCAAACTATGTGAGAAAACTAAGGTGGGGATGGTACTCCAGAAATATAAAACAAAACCTGTCAATTTCTGATTTAAACACAAATGCAGAAGAATTAAAATAAAATCAGAATGCAGAAACACACTAGCTGGACATACATTCTAAAACTGTGGACCAAATATAATTATCACATTTTAAAAAATTCTTCTAAGGATAAAAATTGGAAGTAATTTAGATTCCTCTGTACATATCATAAATATTTATATTGGGCCATCAAATAAATATTTATAGACTATGAATCTCACTTTCAGTTTCACTATTTATTTGCCTAGATTAAGATGCTAGTGTCATGTAGAAGCGGAATGTTAGGTACATCTTGGGATGTGCTAGTTTGTATGTATAAGAACAAATATGTCTGTGTACGTACATATGTGCATATGTATTATATACGTACTGGAATTGTGTCCATTCACCTATCTCTTACATGTCTGGGTCTTAGTGGCATAAAGCTTAAAAAATGTATTTTAAAGAAAATAAAACTGTTAGCTTGGGATTGACTTTTCAGGAGTATTTGGAGGAGATTCTTGGTGAATCATGGAATTCTTTTGTTAATACCATTTATTGAAGTTAAGGTGAAAAATAAGTTTAATACTAATGAAATTAATATGTTCAAAATAAGGCACAAATAGTAGCAAAAACTGTTAGTGTCTTGGAGAAACAGAGCACTCTTCAACAAGGCCAAGGACCTAACAGAAGAAGACTCATTTCATTTTCTATTTTCTTATGATTTGGAACTAGATTTTACAAAGTTTGAAATAACTTGAAGCAAAGGAATTTTTGTATAATAGCAATTCAATTGATTCATTTTTATGAAGAATAAAACTATAGAGACAAGGATTTTATTTTATTTTTTAATAACAAGACCACATACCCCCAATCTTACCTTGCTACTTCATATACTTGTTTTCTTTTGCTTAGTTTTCTGTGCTCTTTCTCTTTTCGCTTTTCGGTCCATTGTTGATGAGTTAAGCAATTTTGGCCCATGATTACTGTGAATTTATATGATACTTATGCTTTTAACATTTTGTTCTTGATTACTTACATTTTGTTGATAAGATTTTTAAAAGCTGGTGGAATTTAGCTAATGGAGTGCTTGGCAATATGTATCATTTAGAAAAAACATAAGGTTAAGTGATATTTGAGATTGAGGTAAGCCAAAAAAAAAAGAGCACAATGTCAGTGTGAAATAGCTTACAAGTCTCCACTCACCATCTGTTCATTGCAATCAATGCAATGACCATCAGAACCAGAGGAGGCAAATCTGTAAGCTTCTCATATAGTAGTGTTTTTAAACCATCATTATCATTAAGGAAAAAAGTCATTAAATTATCTATTTGGCTGAGTAATGAATGGATCATGCCTCATGGGAAAAAGCAAACAAAATGCTGGTGTAAGTTTGAGGACAAAGTAGCCTATCTAACTTGAGCAGATCAAATGAAGAATGTGAAAGTTAAAAAGACAGTACTAAAAAGAAAATATACAGATTTTATTCTGACTTTAATGAGCTTTCATTCTTTGAAAATGTCACACATGTATAAAATGTATCTGGATCATATCCGCTACGACTCAGACTTTCTCCTTTCAAATACTCCCAAATCCTCAAACATATCTTCCTCCCAACATTATTTGCTATTTTTAAATTGCTTTTCCACAACCCACTGCAACTAATTAGTGCTACCCATTGTGTGGCTGAGTGTGGGGTTCATCTCTTGTGGCCGGGGCAATCAACCAATGTCTACCCCTCCCAATAAAATAAAGTGTCTCCTCCTCACTCAGCCCTGATCAACAGCCAATAATTCCTCACTTAGGGGTGGGGCTTCAGCCATCTTTCCTCTCTTCATCATCTTTTTTGGTCTTGTACAAGTATGTACAAGTTCTGTGATTCATGTGTGCCACAGTGATATAACTTTCTACAAAATTATCTTGTGGTTGGATCAGAACCCCTGCCCTTAATTTTGTAATTTGAGTATAAAAGTGGATATTGCCATCATTTTTTCTCTCTAGGTTAACCAGTAGTTGTTATAGGACATCCACTGTGAAGAACAGGTAGAAAACAAGAACAACAAAGCCCCTAAAACCTGTGAATTGAAAGCTAGCTGGTCTAAGAAGTTTCTCATAGACTATGTCCTGTCACTCATGCTATAACAAATCTTCAGGTTACTTCTCTTTGAAACAAAAATTTAATTAATTGTCATACTCTGCCACATCCTTTAGAGTATTTCAAAGGGTGCTTTGGAGTCTAGGTGAGCTCAGGATTACTTGTGTGTCACTGCCTTCAAGTGACAGTGCTCCTGTTAGCCAGTGGCTACCCTGGAAGCCAGAGCTGTCTTTCACTATCAGAAAATTCACATAGTAATTTTTCATCTATTAATCAAGCATTAACTTAAAAGGGCATTTCTATGTCAGGCTAGTTATTATATTACTTTGCTGGCTGCCTTAATGTTTGCCTAAATGTCTTTGTAAGTTATCAGCACCAGATATTTCTATTTCATAATCAATGGTTATCTCAATCAATACTTTTCTCAAAATGGCTGTTACCAGAACAGACAGTATTCTAAAACTCAGCAATTATCTCAAAGGCAGCAATAATCCAAGTAGTAAGCGAGTAAGCTAATAGTGTTATTATGCCTTTGTTTTAAATGTTATAGCAACAGCAATAAAGAATTAACATAAATAAGGTTATAAATGTCCAGGAAACTGCATTATTTCAAAGATGTAAATCCAATTTGAGAATTAACTTCTTAAAAATGGCCTATGTACCTAGCAGATTAAAGACAAAATAAAACATATCTCATGTGGACTTGATTAGAGTAGTGATAACAATTATAAATTCATTGAAAAAAAAAAGACTCCCAACTCCAAAGCCAAATTAAATAAATTTCAAGGAAACTAAGGAAAAAAAAAGTGAGAGAGACAAGTAAAATATCAAAACAAATATGACAAAAACTTAAAGTGAACCAAAAAGGAAAAAAAAATAGGAAATATCTATCAAAGTTGACTCAAACTCTCAATCATATAAATATTTCCTAACCAGAAATTATATTAATGTTTTATGTGTTTACAGTTCACCTGGCAAAATACATATTGATTTGAAAAAAGAACTCAGTGGGAAAAAAATTACAAAATTTAAAACTAGTTAAAATTGTCTGCAATTGAGGAAAGACCAGCTTTGTCACATACACACAAGTAAAACATCAGTTTCCCCAAATATTAAATATGACGTACTCAATGTTTATCCAGTATGTATATTTAATATCTGATGAGAAATAAGTGTTTATAATGACAGTCTATTTTTTATTATTAAAAAAAAAAAACTTTGTTCAAAAATCAATCTACCTCAAGACCCATCTATACCACTCTTGGGCATACACCCAAAGGATGCTCCATCATACCACAAGGACACATGCTCAACCATGTTCATTGCAGCTTTGTTCATAATAGCCAGAAATGGAAACAACTTAGATGCTCCTCAATGGAAAAATGAATAAAGAAAATGTGGTAAATTTACTCAATGGAGTATTCCAGAGAAGCTAGGTAGCAAGAAGGGCCCAAGGGAAGCACTCAGATCTCCCTGGGAAGGGAAAATTGAAGTGATTTTGTGAAGGACTGGGGGGTGGGTGGGGGAGGGATAGAGGGAGAGGATAGTGAAAGAGATGATTGGAAGTGGGGCGTTTCAAGGTGAGGTTGAAACCTGGTCCAAGGGAGACTCCCAGGAATCTACAAGGATGACCACAGTTAAGACTCCAAGCAAGAGGGGTAGATTAGCCTGAACTGGCCATCTCCTATGATTAGGCAAGACTTTCCAGTGGAGGCAATGGGCACCAACTCAGCCACATAACTTTTGACCTACAGTTTATCCTGCCTATAGGATGTGCTGAGATAAAGGTGACCAGGAGACTGTGGGAGTGGCCAACCAATGAGTGTTCTAGGCTGAGACCCATGCTATTTCCTGATGCTGACTGGAGCACCAGGACCCACAGGCTGAATGACACAGAGACCTAGGATAGGACCAAACATGATTGGAGCAGGACTGTCTTTGACTCTTTTGCTGGATTTTAGGACCCTAATCCTCATATTGAATTGCCTTGCCCAGCTTTAATACAGGGGTAGGTGCTTAGTCTTACTGCAACTTGATACGCCATGTTTTGTTGCTACCAATGGGAGGCCTGACCTTTTCTGAATAGAAATGGAGGAAAAGAGGTTTTGGGAGTGGAGGCAGATGAGGAGTGGGGGAGGGACTAGGAGGATAGGAGGGAGAGGAAACTTCAGTGGGATATAAAATAAATAAATAATAAAAATATTTTCTTTGTTTAATGTAACAATGAGACACGGTTTTATTTCTTGTCATCTTTTAGATTTTTTTTTAGTCACAAACTAAAAGAAAACCAATCAATTTTTAAAAAATTATCAAACATTCATTCCTTACCTCAAAGCTTTTATTATTCACCTCATGATTTTATTGTTAAATAACTTCTCTGTTCCTTGAGAGCTATGAAGAAATGTCTACTCACTCCATGTATTGAACTAAACATGGACCAAAGCAAGGCTATCCACAAAGTCCATCTTGGTGAACCAGTGAGAGCTACAGGGGTTACTTACGGAAGAAAGGGTAAGAGGCAACTTCTTACAGGAGCAGAAATGACGCAAAGACAGCTGCATTTGGAAAAGCTCACCTCAGCATGGGTGATGTGAACCTGGGGCTCTTTTCATAATTTGTATGTAGCTCCACAGGTTGGAGAATATTTTTTTAGAGCAGCTCAAGTAGTATGGACCTCTATGAGGCATCTCAGCTTGCCTGAGAGTCTCTCAGAAGTTCTTGCTGCTTATATATGCTTGGAGAAGGAGGAGTTACCTTAATCCAATCAGTTTCAGGAACTTCCTGAAGTCTTTTGTTGTTGTTTTTGTTTGTTTGTTTGTTTGTTTGTTTTCTTCCTAAGGAGCTTCTTTGCAGGACAGAGCGCTTTACCTCTCTTTAGAACATACTATTCCTTAAGGAGCTTCTCTCCATGATGAATGGGTTTATCTCAGGACATTGTGACACAACCACCCTTAAATAATGGTAATTTTAAAAATAAAATATCAAAAATTAGAGAATAGCATAATTAAAATATTAATGAACAGACAACAGAAATCTATGGATCCAGGCCTCTTGGGTATTCTTATTTTGTGTGAAGTTAATCAATTCACTCTAAAGAATTATTTGGAATTCTGAGTAAACCCAAAGACAGTGCTTCTGAAATCGACCAAAATTAAACTCTTTTGTGCACAAGAAAATTAGCGAATGGGTATTTATTATGGCATTGTTATATTAGCAGAGAAATAGAAATAGTAGAAATAGTACAGAGAAGAAACAATTTCTTCAGTTTCTTCATAACAGGGAAATGAAAGATTCACCCACCTGATAAATGGTTTATTCCTATGAACTGTAATAAGGACACTTAAGTATAATATGTATGACCATACAAAATTTAAGCAAAAATTCAGTTTCAGAAACATTTAATACATCAATAATGTTTATAGTTTATTGAAATACACATTTATTGAAAAGTTATATAAATGCGTGTGGAAATTATAGAGAACGGCTTCAAAAGAATAGGTACTGACAACTGAAAGGGGGATGCAAAGGTGAAGATCTCCAGCTCTTTCTGGAACTTCTTCAATTTGGAGGGTTTTTTTTTTTTGACATTAAAGAAGATGTTTGTGTAAACTATGTACACTTGTTAATCAAGCACACAAACACACTTAGCCTCTTGTAGACAAATTTCTAAATGGTCTTATTAAAGAAAAAAAAAAACCATGGAACCAAATATAGGAGTGAAAGCCTTAGAGATCAGGGAAATAGGAAAAGCCACCATCCAACCTTACCTCACCAATTCTGCAGCGTCCAAATGTGAGTTACTTCCTGTCTTACCCACACCTTTATATGCCTTGCCTTGCTTTTCTGCCCTCTCATTGACTCTTAACCCAGCTACCTCACTTCCTTGTTACTGTCTGTCTGTACAGACCTCCAGGTCTTTATGGCTGGTACTGAGGTTAAAGGTGTGTGTCACCATGCTTGGCTCTGTTCCCTAGTATTGCCTTGAACACACAGAGACCCAGCCTGAAACATGATCAGATTAAGGGCTTGTACTGCCTGACTTCTTGTTTACATAAAATGACTGGACTTTCCCCCTGATCTCCAGGCAAGCTTTATTAAAGCACAAATAAAATATCGCCACATTTCAGCACAAATAAAATATCACCACAGCCTCTAACCATGTTAGTTAGTCCCTATTTGGAAGACAGTTGAACATAAGCTTAAACTGTGATCAGCTGATGATCTAGAAATGTTAATGTATAATATAATACATAATACAATAAATTTACCTGTGGATATGTTTACGTATTTATAAAGGAGTGTATGTGAGATGATGAGATAAATGAGATGGCCCTATAGTCAGCTCAGAAAAGCACAGCCTCTACTTAGGATCTGCCAAAGAACTCAGAATTGACCTGTATATGAATTTTGGCACCATTTTAAGTTTCAAACTAATATAAATATCTAGATAAGTGCTATTGTAAGGCAACTCAAGTATTTCTCTGGTGTTCAAAATTATATTAGAATTGTGTATCAGAAATTATCAAGACAATTATGAGCTCACAGACAAACTGCTTCATGGTTTGAGATATTTATACTTGAAAACACAGTAATAGTGATTTTTTTTTATACTTCTTAAAAAGTAACTCTAGTTGTCTAATGTTTGAAGTTACTGTTTAGGATCTTATATGAAATTGAAATGAGTTGGTTTCCCTAACTCTTAAGATTTCAGGATGCTATTCTCTAAAACTTAAGTGTAGGACTAGATTGAAGGAATTTGAATGATATAAAAATTGTGAGGAGATGGGAATAGGGGGTGGGCTAGGGGGAGGGGGGCGGGAGGAGGGAGGACAGGGGAATCCATGGCTGATATGTAAAATTAAATCAAATTATAAAATTTAAAAAAAAATTGTGACTTACCTTGGAAGAAAAATGGAAGGTAAGTAAGATTGTTTTTTATGCAGAAAAAAAAAAAACAAACTGATCATGCACAATGGTGGTAATGTTCCAGGTCATGAACTGGGTAAGCGTCTGCAGATATGTTAAATTTGTAAATATATAGAATTGTGTTTATGATTTGTGTGGGTTTGTATTAATATTTTCCTTCAATAAGAAAGGAATTATGTGGAATTCAAATATTTCAGGTTCAGGGAACAAACTGCAGGTGACAGCCAAGTGGATGAAGAAGGTCATTTGCATAAACTGTAGGTGGGAAAAGCACCCTGACCTTGAAAGACATTAAAACTCATTTTTCATCTTTGAGATTCCTAGATGAAAAGTCTAACCTGAAATAAGATAATGAATCTGTGACGCTTCTCTGGGGCCTTAATGAACTCAAGGGTAGAAAGGACATTTCAAAGCCTCTTTCAATAAAATATTAATGGTGATGTTTAATCAAGTGTTGAGGCATTTTACATAGATTTTATTGATTATGATTGTGAAATGCAGAAATCCCATTGTTTTCTTAATGTAAATTGCACATACATGGCTCCAAAGCATTAATTTCTTGACTCTGAATAAACAAGGAATAAGAATAAAATGATGGCTACTGTACAGAAATGGAGGATGTGGCATTTCCAAAAGTGGAAATAGAATGGAACTTTCTAAAGCAAGACAGATAATTTGGATATGAACTAATAACTACCATTCACAACTGACAGTCCTTTGTGAAAAGCTTTATGAATTCTCTCCCTGGAGCAGCCCCACTCAGTACCACTTACTTTAAAACACAGCTTACATTACAGGAAGCTATGTGTATCACAGCCACTTACTGAGGTATATTCCCAGCATTCCTTTAACATATCAGGGAAGAATTATTTTTTACCTTATTATCTACAGCAACACATCCCAGAAATTTGTCTACTCTGTCTAAGAACCTACTTGTGTGGTAGTTTATATAGTAGGTCTTAGCTCTGTTCCTTTCTATAGTTGCGTATTATGGAAGGATGGGTGGGTGGGTTGGAGGGATGAGTATATTAACAAAGAGAAAAGAGAAACAAGAAAGAACAAACAACAAGACCAAGAAGAAATGGTTTTCTAACTATTGATTCAAAATTTATTAACCAAAAAGAATGATAGAAAAATTCAACTCTAATTATTTAAGATGTTAAAAATAAAGAAAATGTATACATTTTAATGCACCCAAACATAATATAGAAATCAGGGACAAGTGAGAACAAAAATTAGTAAAATATAAAGGTCAAATATCGCAAATAAATAAAACCCCTCAAATCTGTCCTCTCAACCTCTGCCATACCATGCAGGGTTTCTCCAATATGCCATGTATTTTATCAGCCAATACATCATTGCCATAATCTGTTGACCTAATAAGCCTTATTTCTTTTTCATCTAATATCACTCTATCTCATCCACCAATCCTAGACAACCATAGTGGTTTAGGCATGAATTCTCTTCTTCATTTCATGTTCAATCTCCTTATGCCTGTTGTATTTGAGCCAGTAAAGGCAGAGACCATATTTTGCTGTGGGATGTCTTTCTGTATGCTGTGAATATGCGTTGCTCTGATTGGTTGATAAATAAAGCTGTTTGGGCAATGATGAGACAGAATAAGGTTAGGTGGTACATTCGAACATGAGAGAGAGGAGAAGAAAGGGGAGTTGAAGAGATACCAGCCACTGCCAAAGGATCAACAAGATGTCAGCAGACTGATAATGCCACAGCCACGTGGCAACATATAGATTAATATAAATGGGTTGAGTTAAGTTAATAAGAGCTAGCTAGCAAGAAGCCTGACCCATAGACCACACAGTTTGCAATTAATATAAGCCTCTGTGTGTTTACTTGAGACCAAGTGGCTGCAGGACCAGGTGGGACACAGGAAATCTTCTGACTACATTTGGCACCCAAACATGTTGGCAAGAGTTTCCACCCAAAATCTGAGAGAACTTACTAAAATGGAGCTAAGAGCAGCTTCCTAGTTCATATGTCTTATGTGGGCTGTGGTACAGAGATGCCACTGTAGAGAGATGCTCTAGCATTCAAGTTTGAGCACAGCATGGCAGATTCCCACAGTGGTACACAGAGGTATCTCCAAGCCAGGCAGCACACTGCATGGTAGATTTAGCTTTTGCTAGTACAGACAAAAAAAAAAAGTTTTCTGGGCTACACACTGCTTGATGGAGGCATAGATACGCTGCTTCTCAGAGTCGACAGTGAGCATGGCTCCCAGAGCTGTCAGTAAACATACCTCCACCAAGTTGGGAAGCTGATGGGGTGGAGTCAGCTGCCAGGGCTGAAGCTTTCATACTAGCCATGCAGCTTAATAGTTTGAAATCCCCTGGCCAAAAAAAAAAGATTATAGGTACACAATAAGACAGATTCAGATGGAAAAAAAAAACCCTCTAATCAGTTTACAATGTATGTAAAAGATACGTAGGCTTGAGAGAGACAAGAGAAAGGACATAGATAGTCATAAAAATAAAATAAAGTTTAAAAAAAATAAAATAATTTATAAAAAAATAAGCCACGTAAAGATGGAAATTACACAGAGAGTCTGGATTATATTGTCTTTGGGATTTTTAATTGGAGAGAGACATTTGCATGTAAAGGCTGCTGAGTTAAACTTATATATGTGTATATATTTCATATATATTGTAAAAGTATCTTGACTTTAAAATTTGGATCTAAGGATATATTGCTTTGGAAATGAGGATCTGCTTTTGTTTCCACAGGAAGCAAGAGGCTATGAATTTGTTCCAGGTTAAGATGGATCAGATTTGATCAAGTGAGACCTCCTGAACCTTGACAGATGGTATCTATCAGCAAAGGTTATATCCAGTCTTCCCAGGACTTGACCATTATCTTGAATTTTCTCAGGACCCCCGTAAGATTAACAGTGCCCACAATCAGCAGGAAGTAGCCTAGAGAACTATGCCCATATCCACCCTCCCCTCCTCCCCCGCAAAAAAAAAAAAAATTGGATTATAAGTGTTGGTCTTTGTTTAGGTTGTTGGTTACAAATTGTTATTGGTCATAGTCAATGTTTTTCTAAAAGAAGAAAGAGGGATAGGATACAGAAATGATGAGAAAAATGTAGATTATTGAATCTACTTTATTCTAAAAAACAACTGTTAATCTCAAAATATTTTACATTGTTATGGATTTTGGTTTATTATTATAAATTTAAGGTCAATTTATTTACTGTGTGTATATTTCTACTCTTGTTTAAGGTATTATGTTTATGCAACTCTTAAAATTGTAATGTATAATTAAGAATTACAGATTAATAATTAGTCATCTATGATAATCAAACTTATAGTCATGTTAATTAAGTTTTATAGGTATACATAGATATATTTCAACTAGGTAGATAATCTTCAAACACTTCAAAGACCTACAGAATATGGCATTTAAAGTGTTTTAAAAACAATGAGACATATCTACTCCTGGCAGCGCCAATTTACTTCAAAGAGGAAGATGAGCATCGACGATACTCCATATGGAGTTTGCTTTCTTTAGGGCAAAAGTTAGCCATTTGGGTAAGAAACTGCTCTTGCCTGGACTGCTTGACAGTATGTTATATGAACTGGACATGCAGGACCCATAGGAAGATTACTACTGAGCTTTGCAAGGTAAGATGGTCCTTCAGGTTCCTGCTTTGCAAAAGAAACTGCCAGATATTCTATAGGACATGAGGAGAAGTAACTGACAAACTTTGCCAGAACTGGCAGAACAGTCCTTAAAATTTCCTGCTTCACTGAAAGCTATGCCAGAGACTCTAAGCCTGTAGGCTGGAGATAGATGCCCCAATGTTACAGTAGAACTTTGGATGATTGTCCAGGTAGGCAGATGCCTCTGTCATTTCTAGAGTTGTAGAAGTTGCTTGCAATGCACTTTCTGTTTGCTCAGGTAATATTATATCCTTCTGGGGTCTTTGATGGAATTGAAGACTAGATATAATTATGGTTTTTCCTTAGTCATGATAAAAGGTAAATTAGATATGAAAATTTAGACTCAGAAAAATAGAATAGATGGTAGAATATTTTCTTTAATTTTGCCAAATACAATTAGACTAGATATTGTAACTATAATTCTTACTTGACAACTATTTTGTTATATATAATTTTACTATGTTAAAATTAAAATCTTCAGTTTTGATTAGACAGAAAAGGGGAAGTGCTATGGAATGTCTTTCTGTATGCTGTGAATATGTGTTGCTCTGATTGGCTGATAAATAAAGTTGTTTGGGCAATGATGAGGCAGAATAAGGTTAGGCAGTACATTGGAACTAGAGAGAGAGAAGAAAGGGGAGTTGAAGAGACAACAGTTGCTGCCAAAGGAGCAACAAGATGCCAGCAGATTGTGGCAACATATAGATTAATAGAAATGGGTTAAGTTAGAAGAGCTAGCTAGCTAGAAGCCTGTCCCATAGGCCATACACTTTTCAATTAATATAAGCCTCTGTGTGTTTACTTGGGTCTAAGGAGCTGCGGAACTGGATGGGACACAGAAAAACTTCTGACTTCAATATTTGATGTGTTGGCCTTTGCTCTATACCTAGCACTTAGCATAATGACTAACACCTGTTTGGCACTCAATGAATGTTTGGTGAATTAACTAATGAAATGACTATGTGTGTTCAATAAAATTGATTCTTTTCATCCATTATGATTATGATATCATCACTACAGTCAACTATACATTCTTTATGATGATGTCATAGCATAGTTAGTGACCTAGACAGTAGTTTATAATGTACGTTTGTCTAAAAGCACTTAATCTCCTACCTAACACATTTACTTCTCAAGTATCAATAGCACTCTCCTTCCTTAAATTCTTTCAACACTTCTACTGAATTGTTCAAAAGCAATCATCATTGTTCAGTGAATTCCTCATAATCATAATGGTTCTGTATCTTTGATTATAAACTTGAATTTTCTCTTATTGATGTCATCTAGAATCCCTCTCTAGCATACACCAGACAGTATAACATCCTTCTCTCATATCCCTTATACATTCGTACATAAAATGGAAGAGGTATGCCCTTATTCCTCTTTACTATTTTCAGATTGTCTTTCTTTACTTCTTGCCCAATCATTCTCACCTTTGAATCTTATCACTAGCTTATACAATGCAGTGTCTGTCAGTCATCTACCAATGAAATGCAGAAGTTGCATGTAAACCCTGGGGACTTATGTCCCATGTACCTCTAGTCGAACACAGTTTCCAGACTCTAGGCAGTATGAAACCTACAACTGGGTTTACTCTATAATTATAATTTTAGTAATTTATCTTCCTTTCTCTCTCTTTCTCCCTGCCCCCTCTCTGTATAGGTTAAAAGGCAGTTTACAGAAGTTTCTTCTCTCCTTCTGTGTGGTGGTATTGTGTTCCCCAAAATATTGTATACCCTAATAAACTTATCTGGGGTCAGAGAACAGAAAAGCCACTAAATACTTAGAATAGGCAGTGGTAGCAGATGCCTTTAATCCTAACATTCCAGAGGTAGAAATCCATCTGTTCAAGGATACAGCCAAGCATGGTGACATATACCTTTAATCCCAGGGAGTGAGCCTTTAATCCCAGGGAGTGATGGTAGAAGGCAGAAAGATATATAAGGCGTGAGGACCAGGAACTAGAAGCATTTGGCTGGTTAAGCATTTGGCTGGTTAAGCTTTTAGGTTTTGAGCAGCACAGTTCAGCTGAGAGCCATTCGGATATGAGGACACAGAGGCTTCCAGTCTGAGGAAACAAGATCAGCTGAGAAGTTGGCCAGGTGAGGTTAGCTGTGGTTTGTTCTGTCTCTCTGACCTTCCAGTGTTCACCCCAATAACTGGCCTCAGGTTTGATTTTATTAATAGGAACTTTTAAGATTCATGCTACACTTCTGTCTTGTGAAATCCAGGGATTGAAGTCCTCAGGCTTGGCAGCTAGTACTTTCTCCCACAGAACCATTCAACAGCCAAAATAATTGCAATATTATGCACCCATTTCTTCCTGATGCTCCTGAAATCATCAGTTCAAATGTTTTATTATATCAACTCCATAACCCTAATAAGAAGAATAATGATAGTCTGCCCATTCATTCTTTTCCTTAGATGGTTTAAACTCTGTGACTCATTATAATCATTTCCTTGTAAATATGTCAAAATTTTACCCATAGTGTCTTCATTTTAATTTGTCAATCAAGGATCCAATTTTAACTAGATTTAAATGCAACAAGATAGAAAAAAAAAGATGAGTTGGTGGTGGTGATGCACACTTTTAATCCCAGCGCTTGGGAGGCAGAGGCAGGTGGATCTCTGTGAGTTCCAAGCCAGCTGGTCTACACAGAGAGTTCTAGCATAGGCTCCAAAGCTACACAGAGAAACCCTGTCTGAAAACTCTTCCCAAAAAAAGAGAAAGAGAGAGAGAAAGAGAGAGAGAGAGAGAGAGAGAGAGAGAGAGAGAGAGAGAGAGAGAGAGAGAGAGAGAAAA
>CABHPR010127977.1:41286-59436 GCA_902168415.1 Peromyscus melanophrys
GAGAGAGAGAGAGAGAGAGAGAGAGAGAGAGAGAGAGAGAGAGAGAGAGAGAGAGAGAGAGAGAGAGGCTCTACCTCTGGCAAGAGGGAGAAAGAGTGGGGAGTGGGTAGAGCATGCTTTTATAGGTCACTTGGAGCATGTGTACATGGGCTGTCTTACTTAGCTATGCCACACATGCGCATAGAGTACGTGACCACACTGTGTACAGATTACTTGACCATTCAGCACACAGATTACGGAGGACGTAAGGCCCTGGAGTGACTAAGCATTTTGCCTCACTGCTGACAACACATGTGCAGTAATGTGCTTCCAGAAGTGGCTAGGAACAATGACAACTCCATTGTAATTACAATTGCAATCTCAGTTATTTTTGCAAGGATTCGGTCCTTAATTACATCACCATCCTGTGACAGCGTCCCAGCCTAAAAAGCAGGTGGGCCCTCTGTGCGCCCCTCTCTTTCCTTTCCGCTCCTTCCTTCCCTCTGTCCTCTCTCTCCCTCTCTTTCTCTCTCCTCCCCACCTCTCTCCCAATAAAGCTCTAAAAAGGTAACTATGGCCTGTGATTCTTCTGATCAGCACTCTCTTCCTCCTCCGCTGGCATGGCCTCCGTGGGCGGCAGCCAGCCAAGAGCAGTGCGCCGTTTAACCAACAATTTTCATTTAATGTATAAATCTTCCATTATCAATTGTATCAAAACTAAAGATAGTTAAACTGCTGATATAGTACATATGGTTTTAGAATGTTTTACTAATGTATATATCTATAAAGAAGCACAAATAATAAGTATATGACTAAAAATTTTTAACCCAGTGAACAGAAGCACATGAATGTCTCCTCAAACAGGAAATGGGATTGCCAGAATCTTCTAAGCCCTGACTTATACCACTTTAGACAGTTTTTACTTGGTTTTTCAAATGCACATTTATTGAGCAATATAGTTTGTGCTCAAGTGTTTACTCCTGGAATCTACTTTTTAGAATCATGTTATGAAAGTCTGTCTGTTGCTTGAAGCAATAACTTGTTCATTCACTTTGCTATTTAAAAATATTCCACTCTTTGAATGAGGGTGACACAAAATACTCTTTCGGTCTGGTGGTAAGAGACTACACTTGTTCTCAAGTTTTATATAATAACCTCTTGTGAACAGCATTTTACTTATCCCTTAAACATATGTGTACAATTTAGTGGTAATATTCTGAGACTGAAATGATTCTGTCTGATGATTGACATGTTGAGTTGAGTGTAGCTCACCTCTCACAAAAATGAAGCAAATATACAGATTTCTCAGTGTAGAAACCTGTTTAGAAGGGAGAATTTCAGTTGGCTCATTCACACCTACAGCTATTTAATTAAAATTAAGAGCAGTGGCTCCATGGCAATTGTTCTTACTGAAAGGAGTTTCATCATTAGCTGAACTACTGCTTTCCTCAGAAAACGAATGTCCTTAATATTTTTTAAAACACCTGCTGGTAAATGCACATTTCTCCCTCTGTAAGAATGAGAAATGGTCCCAGGATATAATGCAGTGCTGTGTAAATAGTAAATATTCATAGTAAGTGTGTGTTGTCAAGAAGATATACAAATGGCAAATAGGCAACATGGACAAGGGAAATGATATACTGTCCCACTCATAGATAAAGAGCTACAGATGGTCAATGGCTGCTGAGAGAAAAGAATCAGTTTTCTCTAGGAAAAGGCTCCTACACAGATTATTCAATCTCAAGTGGTCAACCCTGGACACATATACATACAAGTCACATGAACAAAATTAAATGGACTTTTAGGTTTTATATACCTGTGCGTGTATATATGTATGTATAATATACAAGTGTAGGTGTACGTATATGAATATATGTTTATATATATATGTTTATATATATATATGTTTTTATATATATATATATATATATATATATATATATATATATGCATGGATTTGGGAGGAAGGAAGGGGAACAAAGGAGGATTTTCAGAGTGAGGAATGGTCCAGAATGATGTAGATACTGTACTCATAAAGTTCTCAAAATCAAAAGGAAAGAAAGAAAACTTGGAAAAACAAATCCATAGTTTGAAAATTCAACATTTTATGTTTTATTGTAGCCACTGCAAATAAAAGCTATTAAACATTAAAAGGGTGGGTATGCAAGAAGGTATAGCATTACATGTAACAAGGGAACTACAAATAAAGCAACAAAGAGATAGTAATACAAATCGAGTAGCATGTGGAAACAGCTCCAATGAATGACAAATTCTGGTGAAGGCATGTGAAAGATTGTCATTCGCTGACCATGAGAATGAAAACTGATTCCATGACTGGGTTACTCCTCTATTGCTGTGAAAAACACCACAGCCAAGGCAGCTTAGAACAGAAAGAATTCTTTTTTATTATAAGTTTTTGTTGTTGTTGTTTTTGAGACATATTTTCTCTGTGTAGCCCTGTCTATCCCAGAACTCATTCTGTAGACCAGGATGACCTCAAACTCAGAGATCCCTCTGCCTCTGACTCCCTAGTGCTGGGGTTAAAGGTCTATGTGACCATGCCTAGATTTAAAATACATATTTATTTGTCTTGTTTTATTTTGTTTTGTTAGTTTTTGAGATAGGGTTTCTCTGTGTAGCACTGGCTGCCCTGGAACTTGCTCTAACAGACCAGGCTGGTCTCGCACTCGGAGATCCACCTGCTTCTGCTCCCTGGGTTCTAGGATTAAAGGTATACACTACCAACATCTATGAAAGAAAGGATTTAATTTGGGGACTCACAGGTATAGAGGGTTAGAGTCCATGGCCATTATTGCAGACATGGCATGGGATCTACCTTAGAGCTTGTACCTGGTTCAAAAGCCTGAAGCAGAGAGAGAGAGAGAGAGAGAGAGAGAGAGAGAGAGAGAGAGAGAGAGAGAGAGCGAGAGAGCGCACTGGGTATGACAAGGCCTTACCCCCAGTAATACATCTCCTCCACAAGACCACATCTCTAAAATCTTCTCAAACTGCCACCAACTGGGGACCAAGAATTCAAATAAATGAGGATGTGGAGGAAGATTCTTTTTATTTTTAGTATTTTTATTCATTTTACATACCAACCACAGATTCCCCCTCTCATCCTTCCTCCCCTGCTCCTCCTCCCCCCAACCCCTCCCCCTGACCTACCCCCCATCCCCTCCTCCAAAAGGGTAAGTCCTCCCATGGGGGGACAGCAAAGCCTGGTACATTCAGTTGTGGCTTGACCAAGCACCTCCCCTTCACATCAAGGGTGAGCAAGGTGTCTGACCATAGATAATCGGATCCAGAAAGCCAGCTCATGCACCAGAGATAGATCCTGATCACACTGCCATTGGCCCCTCAAACAGACCCAGCTACACAACTATCTCCCAGACGCAGAGGGTCTAGTATGGTCCCATAGCTGTTGGTCTAAAGTTCGTCAGTTCCTATGAGCTTGGTTCAGTTGTCTCTAGATTTCCCCATCATGATCTTGACTCCTCTTGCTCACATAATCCCTCTTCCCTCTCTCCCTTCTCTTCAACTAGGCTCCTGGAGCTTGGTCTAGTGCTTGGTTGTGGATCTCTGTATCTACTTCCATTAGTTACTGGATGAAGGCCCTATCATGACAGTTAGGGTATTCACCAATCTGATAACCCAGGTAGGCCAGTTCAGACATCCTCTCCACTATTGCTAGTAGTCTAATTTGGGGTCATCCTTGTGGATTCTGGGAATTTTCCTAGTATGAGGTTTCTCCCTTGCCCCATAATGTCTCCCTCTATTAAGATATCTCTTTCATTGCTCTCCCACTATTTACCTCCCCCAGCTCAAGTATCCCATTCCCTCATGTTCTCATGCCCCCTCCCCTCCCCTGTATTGCCTCCTGCACCCCCAGTTTATTCATGGAGATCTCTGTTTCCCTTCCCAAGGTGATATATGTTTCCATCTTAGGGTTCTCCTTGTTAGTTAGCTTCTCTGGAGCTGTGGGTTGTAGTCTGGTTATCCTTTGCTTTACAACTAAATCCTCTTATGAGTGAGTACATACCACGTTTGTCTTTGTGAGCCTGGGTTACCTCACTCAAGATGGTATTTTCTAGTTCCATCCATTTGCCTGCAAATTTCATGATGTCATTGTTTTTTACATCTGAGTAATACTCCATTGTGTGTATGTACCATATTTTCTTTATCCCTTCTTTGGCTGAGGGGCATCTAGGTTGTTTCCAGGAACATTCTTTTTCACACCAGTAGGATGATCTTGGAAGACAATTGGGCCATTCCTTACAAGCTGCATGTTCTATCACTGTGTGATCCAGCAGTGGGTGTTTAGTCAAAAGATTAATAAACTGTCATCCAAACAAAAACTTGCACATCGATGTTTATAGCAGCTTCATTCATAATTTCAAAAACTTAGAAGTAGCCAAGATACTTTTCAATAAATTAATAAATAATTAAATTGTGCTATTTTTACCACCAGGACGTATACAACAACAAAAAGGGAATGAGTTTTCAAAATTTGAAAAATGTGGAAGACACTTATGAACACTGTGATAACTTAAAGAAAAAGTTCTGAAAAGCCTACATGTTGTGTGATTCTAATAGTAAGATTTTCTGGAAAACACAAAAACCAGAAAATGAAGTAATGGAAAGACTAGGTTCCAGTACAAGAGAGCCTCTAAATAATGGATGGAGAAGGTGAATTTGTAGGGTGTCCTTTCAAATTTTTGTACAGAAATATATTTGTTAACTACCACAATGATTTACTTTTAATTGTATGGTGGTTGAATTATTTTATATGGATATTTATATTCTAAAAATGCATATATATATACATATTCATCTACATATATATGCATATCAGTAAGTCTTTGGGGGACAGTGTAATTAGAGAACCAGAAGGACAAATTCTTTGAGCATTTGAATGAATAACAATTATCTTATATAGTTTAATCTTTTAAAAACCCATTTATATGGAAAATGTACCATAGTAATATGTCAAGCCTTAGGGAATACAATAAATTGTTACTTGTACTATGCTTGGGGATGTTTTCTCACAGTTACTGCTTTCTACCCAGGATACTTACCAGAAATATTCCTCATATTTAAGAGAAAGCCCCTTTTAAATTCTAAAGTCCTTCAGTATATCAAAAACATGTACCCTGTGCAATATATTTTACTGCATATATTAGAATATATAGTCTCATATATTCTATTAGACTAAAAAGTAGAATGAACTAATGAATGGAGAAAGAATATTCTCTACATGATCTTAATATTTTAATAAATCTAGGTCTGCATGATTTTTTCAGCTTACACTCAGAATAGCAGAAATTGCCAGAAATCCATATTGTTTCACTGTATATAGAATGTATAGTAGTAGTCTATTGACCATTTAATCTCAGGAAATTGGCCTCCATTAGTAAAAATCAAACAGATTCATGGAATTATGGATTGTGAACTTATGAAAACAAAGACAAGTATAAAATTTTGCAATGCAAAGGAGCTTTGGATGAAAATGGATGTGAAATCTGAAACCTTACACTGTGGTTATAGTGTGTGTGTGTGTGTGTGTGTGTGTGTGTGTGTGTGTGTGTGTGTGCACGCACGCGCACGCGTGCTGGCAGAGAGGGAGCAGAAGATTGGGGAGTTTTCTGTGAGAATGTGTCTCCTTGTAATATCACAAGCTGTGTACGTAAAGTGTCACTCATTAGCCTGCTAAAACACGAGCTGAAGATGATGGCACCAATGGAAGTGTCAAAGTGGACAGGGACAAGCCCCTGAGGCCTCAACCATGCATGAAGAACTATAGGCAACCGAGGAAAGATGGGAACAGATGAGGGCGATCTTCCTCAGGGAAAGGCACACCAGCTGGTTGCCCAGTGCCAAATGGTCAGCCTTGAAAACATACACACAGGTAGCATTGTACAGACTGAGCGGGTTATACATGGGAATATATATGTAGATACATGCATATGCATGCATGCATGCAATAACAACTAGTGAAAAAGAAGCCATGATTTTGAAGGGATTGTTATGTGGGAGAAAAGAGAAAAGTATTGTAATTGAAGGATATTCTCAAAAACAAAAAAAGGCTAAAAAATAAAAATAAATAAATAAAAATTTAAAATTAACAATAAGGGAAAAAAAAGAGAAAGAAAGAAAAATATGAACTTCTGCCAGCAGTTGGGGAGTGTTGGTCCAAAGACAGAAACTGGAAATTTGCAGGAGGTTAGCGAGCCTAACATGAGGACAGAGGTTAAAGTGAATAGCAAATGGGCAATAAGTAAATGCTAATATGCATGCATTAAAGTCAACTGGTCTGCTCACAGCACTGCAGACCTCCTTTTGAATTTTAAGAAATAATAATTCAGCTCATTAACACTGGGAGATTGAATACACAGACAAATAATGACCAGGTCATATATGACAATAGATCACTGACCCCTAGTTTCTTTAGCCAATAGCCTAGAATGCCGAACAACCACCTTTCCAAAACAGGATTTAGGATTAGAGAGCCGCCAGCCTCTGTCGTCTGTCTCTTAACTTCTACCCCAACACCAACAACAGAACAATCAAGCATGCTCCCAAGCCAAATACATACTAAAGCCAATTCTGACTTTTCTCCAGGTTCTCCAGGTCTACAACTTTCAATCACAGTGTTCCTCAAAATCCCTAACTTTTGCATTAAGAGATTTCTTGGCTACCCTGCCTGCCTTGGCACTCCCAGCATGGTGTTACTCATGGTGCTTCTGTCCATGCCACAGCAGATTTCCAATAAACCATTCCTGCATCATTTTCAGATGGCCTTCAATAATTCCACAATAACTTTTAAACCACTGTGTGTAAAAACTGACTTCCCAGGAAGTCTGTAACAATGTATCACTTTAATAGTAATAATAATACTAAAAAGCGTTGGTCTCCTGTTACTAACATAATGGTAGGTTTATAGTTTTTTTTTAATAAATTGATTTGTAGATGAATGGAATAACCACAGGAGAGACTTTGGATAGATGCACACAAACACACTATATGTTTTCTTTTTCCATGTATTAGTAGACTGTCTTTGCTAGTTATTTCTAGATCGTTTCTTATCAGAACAATGGAGTACTAACTGTTTCCCCAGAAAGGTTGTTGATAACATCTGTATATAAAGTGTACAGAGTATCCTGCATATTCACAAACAGTAGTATTCTCCTCTTACCCTCCTCTCTCACCTCAGGTATATAGCCATGTCTTAATATATAAATAGATCTTCTTACATACAGACTCTGGATTTAAATACATTTGTAACATAAAAGCATGAAGTCGAGAGTGGGACCGGCAAGAGTGGAGAAGGACCAGAGAGGATAGTGAAGGGTAGAGCAAGTCTGACCAGTTTAATGGTATGTGTGTACAATGTCATAATGAAACATGCTATTCTACAAAGGAACAAAAACTTTAAAAATAATAAGAAAACGAATACTTTATAATAAATAAATAAAATAGCCTTAAAAGAACAGACGTCTTTATTCTTCTGGTTTCCACTTGCGTGTAAATTATCACTGGAGAAAATCCGATAAGTAAAAGGCATAGGGCATCGGTCTCTAGGCTACAGATAATGATTTGTTCTTACAATCAATTATTATATTTTTAAAAAGTTTCAAACATTTGTGAGAGAAGCTAAATTTCCTAAAATATGTTAAGTGTGTAAGTTATTATATTCTTTTTCTTAATCTCTGCTATGTTCATTATGGCTTGTGTTAGTTGATATCAGTGTATTATGAAAAGAAATAATGTGCATATAGATAATAACTCACCCACCCATCTCCACATAGGTCTTTGGAGTGAATATCTAAACTCTCCTGTCAATGAAAAAAAATCTATTGAATTCAGTGAAACAAGGCCATTGCCAGCATATCTGATTCTATGAAGAGAGTGCTGGCAAAGAAACTAATTAAGAACAAAGTTGTTGTATTAGCTTTACTTGCTCTTTAACTGTTACAACATGAAAGCTGCTTTCTGGGATTTGAAGAAACTCATTAATTTCTATCTACAAAATTCACAGAATTCCTGGTCTTGCTCAATACATACAGAAGCTAAAATTCACATTTCACAGATTCAATTGTACTTTTAATTAGATTCAAGAAAAATTGAATTCTCATTTATGTTCAATACATTAATTTTATTTCTATAAATTGTATATATCTTTTAAAATTCTGGTTAAAAATATTTGTGGACATATAGTTTTATAGTTACAAAATTGTTAACTTTTAATATGATGCTATGAGATAGCTCACATGACATCATTTTTCAGAAATATGGAATTTAGATGATATTAGAATTATTTCAGACACTGTTAAATGAAAGATAAGATATTTACTCACATTTTATTTTCAAATATACTTTGTGTCTTTGTAAAATGAAATTATAGTAACCCTAAACTTTGGGTATTAATTTAAATAAATTCTGGTTATTGACATTACACAATTCAAATAAAAATTAAAATCAAAAATACATTCCTTTTCTGTGGTGATATTTTATTTGTGCTGAAATGTGATTTTATTTGTATGCTAATAAATAAAGTTTGCCTGGAAATCAGAGGTCATAGCCATAAACAGGAGTCAGGCAGTGGTAGCACATGCCCTTAATCCGATCACATGACAGGCAGAGTCTCTGTGTGGTCAAGGACACAGCAAAGCATGGTGACACATGCCTTTAATCCCAGTACCAACCATAGAAACCTAGAGGTCTGAATAGACAGGCAGTGATGCAGAAGTGATGTGGTTGTGCTTAGAGCCAATGAGAAGGCAGAACTGGAAGGCAATAAAAGCGCAGGTTAGACAGGAAGAATCTCTCTTGGGAAGCTATGTCGAGGTGGTAAGATAAGGTTAGTCGGTGGCTATTCACTAGTTCTCTGATCTCTTTGGCTATTACCTCTGTATTTGGCTCTGTTTCTTATTTAATAAGACTGTTTAGAAATTCGTCTACACTTTTCAAAATTATTATTGTCCTAGTCTATAGAAAAACTGTTGTTTCACACAAGAATAGAAAAATGTAAGTTTTAAGGTTTGACTGTTAATTGAAGTTCATACATGATAAAGCAACAAAGACAATAATATCACATAAATTGTACAGCTTTACAGTGGAGGAGGTATGAACAACTATACTTGAGGTAGGAAATAATGTTGGAACTATGTGGATCAAGTTTGCAGGTATCCTGCATGGGTAGCAGTTTTGATATTTCATCTTCACTGTGGTGCATCTTGGAATTTATCTAACCCATGCTTACAAGTGGACTCTGGGTGACAATGTGGATGAGTGTCATTAGGGTGTTGCCCACACGATTGAATACCAGTAGCTTTTTGAAAAGATGGAGAGGAAAAATACATTTTTGAATTTTTAAGGTTTAGTTTTGCCTAGGTGTATATTACTCGGGGTACATGTGTGTTGAAATATTATGTGATATTCAGTAAATATCATTTCTCTCTGTATGCTAAATTTTTAAAAAAATAAAATAAAATTGTATGGAAATATTTAAGAAGCAAAACAAGTGAAAAAAAAAAAAGAAAGAAAGACACCAACAGATACATACACATGGGATTCTCTGTCTCTTCTGCATCATGACCTGAACCACCAGCAAGAATAATTTTATTAGAGCCAAGATATGTGATGTCAGGAATCTGAGCTCAGATAATGATAAGCTAAACACACTATATCCAATTCTAATAAAATAACAATAGACATTCTGAATAGGATCCTGGCACTGCAGATATTAAGACCAACAACTATTAAATGGGATCTCACGAGTGTATAAAGTGTATACACCAAAGGACACCATCATTGATTTGAAGAGGCAGCCTATAGAAGGAGAAAAATATTTAGTAGCTGTACATCTGACTGAGGATTAATGTGTAGAACAAATGTGTGTGTGTGCGTGCATGCATGCCTGTGTGCATGTGGTTTATAATGAATAGGTTAGAAAGTGCCTCCCTCAAACACTATAGAGTTTCAAATAAATGCCCACTGACAGGTGAGCAGGGTCCCATAGACAACCCCCAAACATTACATGCTATTGCCACTGCCTTTGGTTACCCTCCAGAACTTAACGACAACCCTCTTACTGAAAACACCACATATTTGTGTCATAGCACATGGAGAAATCTTCCTACTGGCTTGCTTTCATAGGGTTGAAAATTCCTTTGTGTGCTACACAAGAGAGAAAAGAAATCAATAGTCTTACACAGCTGTGAACCCTAGGAGCTATTATAAAGACTGGCTTGGCACAAGATGCTCACTGGTACAATGGTGGTATACACATTATGGAAATAAGCAAACACTTCCTCATTGGGCTTAAAGTCAGCTGCACAAGACATAACTAATGCTTGGTACCACTAACTGAGACAAAAAATTAACGGCTAGCTAAGTCACAACCCTCAGGGAGAGAATCTAATACTATTATTCTACTAAATAGACATACTATTGAACACCCTTCTAAGTTCTTATCTTTATAGCCACAAATTAATGCATTTTAATACTACTCAGAGATGCACCGTTTTGCAGTAGAAAGCTGTTACAGAGACCAATAAATGGTCAACATATGGAGAATAAGACTGTGGGGTGCTAGATTCTAGATGGGACATCTATATGACATCCTCCACCAAGGTTCACAGACCATCTTAAAAGAGAGGGAAGAAAGACTGTGAGAAACAGAGGTAGTGGACATCTTCAGGGAAACAGTATTTTCCAGACATGACAGCATGGTCACTCACACAAACGCACAGTGGTTGTGACTGTGTGTACAAGGTCTGTACAAGATTGAGGTGACCAAAATCCTAGAATGAATGGTGGAGGGGCTTGTGAAAACCCATGCTTAGCTGAGGAACTATAGGCAGTTGGTGGTTGCTGAGGTGAGTCAGTTTTCTTCAGGGATGGGGCCCCTCAGAGATTAACCCTGATCCAAAAGACATCCCTACACCAATACACATACTGATGTACTAAGTAGAATCATTGGGTTTAAATAAAAAGAGCACATGAAGTTGGGAGAGTGAAGTGGAGTGCGAAGGAGCGGGAACGAAGAATGGATTCGATCAGAACATATTATATGCATGTATGAAATTTTCAAATAATAAGATTATTATAAAACTAAGTCAGGCTGCTCCTGTGTCAAGTATGTTGTCCTGGTAGAAAAATGTTGCTGTGGCTTTCTCATGCTTTTTTTCTTTTGAGACAAAGTCTCCCTCAAGGAAGCCTCAAACTTATGACCTCCTGCCTCAGCCTTGTGGGTGCTGGGATTACAAATGTGTGCCACCATACCTAGTTCCCGAAGAAAAACTTTCTCATTCACTATCTGCTACCATGTAGTCACAGATATGTTACTGAAAAGAAGACACAGTTCAGTGTGATTTCTGTCTTATTAAAATACTGACAAGTATTTGGTAGCTGTGTATAAGTTTTAATAATACAAGTTTTTTTGGGGGGGTGTAGGTGACCAGTTGATCATTTGCTACCCTGGCATCCTCACAACTTTAAAAGGCAGGACCTGCCTCCAACACTTCCTTTTGCTTCCTGCATTTAAGTAGTTCTGTGTAGTGGAGTCATGATGGAGACTGTTTAATGTTTGGAGGTTTCCAGTTATTTTTCAGATTCCTTCGAGTTCCTCCACGCATGTGTCATTAGCAGGATGTGGCTGTAATATCGAATGCTGTGCTTGGAAGCAAACTGGTTCAAGTTTAAGACTGAAAAAAGACAGTGTGCACGGTGAGAGTCACAGCCTATGGTGGAAAAAAAATGCCTTCGATATATTTTTAAGATGATGAATTGAGAGGATTAATTCTACCACCTCATGCAGTTCTTACTTCATTGGGCAATTTCAAAAACTTCCTTTAAACTTCAGATAGTTATACGCTGTAACAAGACAACATGATATTCATGAGGACTGTGCTGTTATTTGTGCCCAATCTAAATAATAGCTAACACTGGAATTACTCAACTTCTCTCCACAGACATAGCTTAATGAGGTAGTTATCTACTCCTAACTCCAGATGTTCTGTCTCTCTCTCTCTTTACATCTTTTGTCTCATTCAATATAAGTAAGCATCTGCAGAAATGCTAACCATTATATGTAAGCAGTGGTTGTAGATTCCCTAACTGCTAGCAAAATGAGTTTAGCTGGGCTTCTTCATGTTAGAAATTTGATCTTCCCGAAGCAATTTTGGAGTGTATTTGTTTCCTAGGGCTGACATAACAAAGAACTGTAAGCTGGATGGCAAAAAAAAAAAAAAAAAAAAACCAACCAGACACTCATTTATACACAGTTCTGGAGGAAGGCAGAGTCATAAAGCAAGCTAGGTGTAGGCAGAGTCCTGTGCACCCTTAAGTCTGAATTTAGAAAAAAAATCTGTTTCCTCTGAGGTTCTAGTGTTGTTGAACTCACAGCAATCCTGGGCTTCATATGTACCTTCCAGTATCTAACTCTCTCAACACTTAGCGTCCTCTTTTTTTTTTTTTTTTTTTTTTTTGGTTTTTCAAGACAGTTTCTCTGTGCAGTTTTGGCAGTTTTGGTGCCTGTCCTGGATCTCACTCTGTAGACTAGGCTGGTCTCGAATTCACAGAGATCCGCCTGGCTCTGCCTCCTGAGTGCTGGGATTAAAGACGTGCGCCACCACCGCCTGGCTCACTTAGCATCCTCTGATGTGTCTGTTCACATCCCTTTGTCCTTTTGATCTCTCTTTCTTTTTAATGACATTCATTTTATTGAATTAGAATCTTAGAACCGTGTACTACCTTAACTAATCACATTGGAAATAAACCTGTTGTCAAATGAGGTCATTTGCTGAGTACTTGGTGGTACATATTCTTTGGTTCTATTTTGGGTTTTGGTGGTATACATTTTTATTTATAACAGAGAAAAGAAGACATGATATACAAGGAACATGATTTTCTTACCTGGTTATTCCTCAAGCTCATAGTTTAAGGTTCACACTGTTGCTTTAGTATTTAGCCCACACTTGTTTTTCCATATATCACAGTGCAGAAGATCAGAATCAGCTAAAATAAAACATATGTAGCAGAATTTGAATTAAAGAGAAATAAGAACTAGACTAAAAAAAATCACAAATATAAACACAATTAAGAAAAATAAGGAAAGCAGAGGGCTAGATGCATATGGGGGATTATTCTGATCAAAATTTGAGTTTCAGCTTACTATATACCATCTGTGTGAACATGTGTAAAGTATTTGATTTTCCTTTTCTCTTCTCTGGTAAAAATAAGCTTACTCCCTATTCAGTGTCAAGCTTCTCATTCCTGATAAGAGATGATCTTATAAGGGAATTGTTGCTTAGCACCATACCTGACAGTATGCCGTAACTGACAGTAGTCATGCTTAAGTTAACTTTGCAAATACAAATTACACTAATATTTTACTACAAAAGAGTTCAAATTTGCCTTAGAGATCCACAGAAGCCTAATAAAAAAGGATTAAAAAATTTACTAAAATAAGTAACCATTATAGTCAGATTATATAAACCTACCATTTTCTTTTAAAAGATAAATTTTATATTCATAACTTCCAAAGCATATTACATGTGTGAGATAGATACCTAGGGCATTAGGAAATATTAGTGAAGATCTCTGAGGGATGTAATGGTGTTCTTATATTTCTTTGGGTATTTAAAGCACATAATGTAGAAATGTAAATACTAAAGGACCCAACTAGCTTTTCTAGATTACCTGGAGACAGAAATGGACAGTTTTTATTTTTCCACAAATGCCATTTATGCAATTGATTTTATATAATTGTTAAGAAGAAAATCTTGAGCTCCTGATGAGAGGAGAGTTGTATAATAATCATGCTGACCCAGTGGCCCATTAATTGTCGATTTATGTCTTTTAATCATCTCAATTAATATAACACACATTCTGCATTCTCAGCCCCCAGGAAGCAGCAATAAATAAAAAGAGAAAATGATTCCTGTCTTTGCGGTGATTATTTCTAGTGGAAAGAAACAAAGAATCAAATAAGTAGATGGACAGGTGCTAAAGTGATATCAACCCCACTAGTCTTGTCTAATGTTACTCCATAATAATGCAGAATACATAGTGTATTTATTATGCAAATAGTCAATTAGTTTTGTGACCTCTAAGTTGCCCAATCTCAGGTCAAAAACATTCTTAAAAACTATTCTGTGGGGCTGGTAAGATGGCTCAGTGGTTAAGAGCACTTGCTCAGCAGCCATAAGGGCCAGAGTTCAGGTCCTAGGACTCACGTAACATGCCTCAGGTTCTCTGAAAATGCCTGTAACATCAGCATTGAGGATGCAGGAGATGAGGGGATTGCTGGGGCTTGTGGATTTCCAGTCTAGGTGAGATGTAAGAGGAATGTATGGAGTTATGAGGATGACACTCAACACCCTCTTCTGGCCTCCATGTGGATTGTGTGCATAAACTCACATAGGCATGTATACAAACATGTGAATGAAAATTGTTGTATAAAAACATACCTTTAAATAAAATGCATTTGTGTATATTGAATGTGTATGGGTAACTTTTGTCTTCATATTATCTAAACAGTATGTTTAATAATTATTACATAACACTTAAGTTGTGCCAGGAATTACAAAGCAATACACAGATGATGTAAAGTACAAGGGAGTGTGTATGATGCACATGAACATTTTGTCATTTTGCATAAGATATTCGAGCATCTATAGTCTCTGCTATCCAAAAGGGTCCTAAAACCAATCCCCATGGACCAAGGGACAACTGACCATTAATGTCAATACACAGAGGGAGTTCATTGCTGTCAGACAGGGTATGGAGACTTTCATGATGGATGAGTTCCTCAGGCAGTTCAACCAAGCATCTACCATTGAAGTAACAGACAGCCACATGTGGTTCTATGGCCATCCTGCTTGTCCAGTTTCCTACATTGGGTGCCTCGAAATCTCTGTGCCTACTTGCTTTCCTCTACTCTATGAGATGCACCGTATGTGAAAGATAGGCCATATGGCAACAACATCATCGTGGTGTCTTCAATGGTCATACAAATACGTATTTTTTTCAGAAGACTCAAGTCAAAAAACACAGTGAAAGCCATACTGCTTAACCACAAAATTTTCTGGCTCCCATCTGGTGTTGGTCATTTCTCAGAAGACTGAGCTCCTGATGTGTGACCCCAGCCCAACTGTGACACGCGCAGATCTCTGGTTCCTTCACCTACTTGTACTCTTATAAATCCTATTCCAGGCAAACAATTGTGACTTCCCCAAATGCCTTAGACATTTCATAATACTTTTTTGTTTGAGTCAAAATCAAAATGGGTAATGTTTTATCTGTAATCTTATACATTTTAGGAAGTGGCTTCCCTATTGGATATTGAGAACATTTCTCTTTCAAATCATTTGCTTTTTCAGTAAAATGGATAGGAAGCTAATATAACTTATCTGCCGTAAAATATGTTCAACTGTAATATGGAAATAATAAATATGAGGAATTTTGAGATCTCTGTCTCTCTTTTGTATGTGTGTGCATCTGTGCACAGAGAAGCAATTTAGCGAAGGTGTTAGAGTTTTAAAGGTTTTAAAGACATAATAGTGACAGTGTTCAGCTTTCCTGAGCATTGTTTTTGTTGAGAAAACATCAAAAACTGAGAAATTCCCCCATTGTTTCCTCCCTACAATCACCTACTGTTCATGTCCAGCAAGTTACTAGCCAGTGCAAACCCTTTTCCTTTGCATAGTCTGACACCATTTACTTATAGTTCACCACCTATATAAAGCCTCACTTGGTCCCCCTGTTCTTGAGATGAACATAGAGAGAGCTGGCATGAAGAGTCTCCTTAATTATCTCATGCATAAAAATCTCAACAGCAGTTCTCTCTCTCTCTCTCATTTATTTATCTACTATCTGTCTATCAATCTATCTAGCTATATATCATCTATCTCTCATCTATCTATCTATCTATCTATCTATCTATCTATCTATCTATCTATCTATCTATCTATCATCTATCTCCATCATCTATTTATCTATATCTGTGTACATCTATAAAACACTTATAATGCCATTATAAATTTTTAGTCATATAATTTAACTATAAGATAATTGCACCTTCTTTAAATGAAACAATCCTTTCTGAACATGATCTCTTAAAAACTTAAAGGATACATGTCACTTTCTATGGTTTGGTGGTGTATTAGAATAAGCCGTATCTTTTTTAAAGTGTTATAGAAAACTCACAGAAATCAGAATGTATTTGTTCTTTGTTCATATATTTTAAAGGAGAATTTTATGATTGTGATGAATTTTCATTTCTCCTATACTTCATCAACTATTACATAACTTATTTATGCTTTTTATGAATATTTCTTTAGGGGCTAGAGATATGGCTCAGTAGTTAAAAGAGCTTGCTGCTCTAACAGAGACCTTGAGTTTAGTTCCCATATTCACGTCAGTGGCTCACAACCACCTTACTCCAGCTCCTGAGGATCAGATACCCTCTTTTTTGCGTCCATGTGCATAGAGAGATGCATACTTTCACAGAAACATTGTAAAAATATATACATCTTAAAATTTGTTCAATTTTTAAAGATGGAACATTAGACCAGGGATATTCTTTTCTTTTTCTTTTTCTTTTTCTTTTTTTTTTTTCGAGACAGGGTTTCTCTGTGCAGTTTGGTACCTGTCCTGGATCTTGCTCTGTAGACCAGGCTGACCTCAAACTCACAGAGATCCTTCTGGCTCTGCCTCCCAAGTACTGGGATTAAAGGTATGTGCCACCACTGACTGGTAGACCAGGGATATTCTTAAGAATTAAAAAACAAACAAGCAAAACACCATGTATTTGTGTGTGTGCATACGCACCTGATTTTTGCACCTATATATATATAATGTGGATGTCAGAAGACAACTTGTAGAAATAAGCGTCTGCCTTCCACCTTGTAGATCTAGGAGATTGAACTCAACTAGTCTGGCTTGGCATCAAGCATTCTTACCTGCTGAGACATTCTCAGAGGCATCCAAGGAGGTTCTTTTATCTGAGAGTTTTCTTCCACCCAAGCCTGTGTCTGTAAATATTAGCCTAGATTCTGAGAAAGTCTAGTGATCCAGAAAATTATAATCTTTTAGGGAAATGACAACATTCACTTTCTGCCTATGTTTTCTTCCTGTGCCTTTTTAAGGGATTCAAGTCCATTTTGCAATTAGAATACTCTGAAAAATGCCCCTCACAAATTGTCAGGTTTTAGGGTATCAAAAAATGTACACACCCAAACACTCCTGGGGATTTTTTTTAAGTGTTGGAGTTTGAATAGGAAGCACATGTCCATATCTGTGTCCATAACTGGTAATTTAAGGCTGCCCATTTTCTCACCAGCTCTCATTATTTCTTTCAGAGCCTGAGGCAGTCAAAATTTGTAGGACACCTTATTAACTGAGAATAATTTAAGTAGCTTTTCTTTTTGTCTAGGAAGTAGGAAGGAGTGCCTGAGCCAATGACTAAAGCTACCTGAGTCACAAGTCACTAATTCATCTCTTAAGAGAAGAATTTTAAAATTTCCTTAGAGTCAATTATTTTTATATAAGGCAACTGCAGTGTAAAGAATGGGACCTGTGTGTGTTTGGGGCCCTGTTTTGGCATGGGAAGGAAAGACAGTCTTTTCTACTCATTAAAAAAAAAAAAGGGGGCATCTGTCAGTCAACTGCCCAGGGTGGGCTGCAGTCTTCACTATACCTGAAATAAAAACCACAGTGGTGTCAAGGGACTGCTCCTTTGCATTTATTTGAGTTTCACTCATTCATTGATTAATTATCACAACAGTGTGTTGTATGATTCTGATTATCAATTATACACTGTGGTTTAGACTACACTGAGATAGTTATATGAGAGAGAGAAATTTTGGTTATTTAATAACAGATGTGTATTTTCAGAATAATTTCTAGTTATCTTCACTTGTTGTAAACAGACAAGGGGAAGAATGTACTGTGGATTACTTGGCATCACCTTTCCATAGGTAATTTAGCACTGGATTGTTGTTATACGTAGTGTTCCCTAAACTGTGCAATGTCAATATCAGTCCGTCAAATCCTGTGTGGAAGGGTGAAGCCTACACCCTGCACCCCATGGAGGCATAGGAGATACCTTCTGATAAGCTCTGCTATGTCTTGCAGTATATGCTTTAAATTCTGTTTAATTGTAAG
>CABHPR010127978.1:0-45158 GCA_902168415.1 Peromyscus melanophrys
ATGGTTCCCCAGATGCTCCATCAGAAAATCTCCTATGCAAAGAAATGCCGAAGGAGCTGGAGAGAAAGCTCAGTACTTAAGTGTACTATTGCTCTTGCAGAGGGTTCGTGCTGGATTTGGTCTCCAGCACCCACACAGCACTAGCAACCATCTATAACTCTAGTTCCAAGGGATGTGATGCCTTCTTCTGGCCCCTGCAGTACCTGCATGCATATGGTTCTTAAACATGCATGCAACATAAACTACCTATAACATAAAATAAATAAATATTTTTAAAAGAAAAATGGATAATATTTTTAATTAAATTCATGCTTTAAGGTGGATTTAAAAACAAAACATTTGACAGTGAGACAGGCCCCCATCCCTGCTGGCTGCCAGCTCCTTAGGCTTCAGAATGTTGTCTTAGCTACCATAATCTGACACCTCAATATTAAGATGGAAATCTTGAATTACAATTCCCATTTATACTCTTCCTTCTTGGGTTTCATTCCCACTAGGTTGCCTTTTGGCCACAATGGGACAAACTGAAGTGCTTGGTTTTGTTGCTTTGCTTTCACAGTCAGATTTGCACCAACAGTTTTGGATCTTCATTGAACACCTTAGATGTATGGACATATGTAGCTGGAGGTTTCTCCAGGCGCGCCAGGGCCCACAGCCACTCAGACCCAATTAAACACACAGAGACTTAGATTACTTATAAACTGTATGGCTGTGGCAGGCTTCTTGCTGTCTAGTTCTTATATCTTCAATTAACCCATTTCTATAAATCTCCAAGTTGCCACATGGCTTGTGGCTTACCAGTACTTTCATATCATGCTTCCTCTGTCTCTGGCTGGCGACTCCTGAATCTGCCTTCCTGTTCCCAGAATTTTCTTCTCTGCTTATCCACCTACACTATACGTCCTGCCTGGCTACTGGCCAATTAGCGTTTTACTTATCAATCAATCCGAGCAACACATTCACAGCATCCCCAGCACTTCCCCTTTTCTTTTTTCAGGGAACCAAGAGAGCTGGCACATCAGAATCTCAGGTCTTATGCACTCCTGTCCTCATAGGCGTGACAGTTACTGGAAGCCTCAATGGGGGTAGTACTTCCAGGACAAAGCTGGAACAGCCAACCACCACAGACATATATCTGGAGATAGACATATATCCAGAGAACAAAAATTCAGACCAGCATGGAAAGAAAGTATTGGACAGGAACTCATTCATTTTACTGGTTTTGATTTTCCATTGAAATTTGTCTCATGCTCTTATATAAATCAGTTTCTCTCTGTGTCTTTTTATTACCCCCTCAATAATAACAGTAACAGCCATGTTACTCAAACAAATAACTACATTACTACAGCAATTAAGTAGAATATTGTACAACAAAATTTTGGATTTATGGAAGAAATTCCCATTGTTCTATTACAAGTTCTATAATTAAACACATACCCTTTGGCAATTCATAAACTCTAACCCTCATTTTCCCTATCTGTAACTTTAGGCAAGCAAATAAATCATCTATTTTCAATTTCTGTAGCAATTTCTATGGAAAAAATTTATCATGCATGTTTACTATATATGCATACATATATACATACATATGTAATCATAATCTGCATTTTGTAGATGCAGAAACAGATATAGGAAAGTTCTTTACACAGCATTGGCTTGACTGGTCAATGATAGAACGGGAATCCAAACCCTCAGTTAGTATCAAGACCCTGGTTTATAACAGCTAGAATTTGCAAATTCAATAAATAAGCTCTGAACTTCTTCAATAATTTCTTTGGGTTCTATATTTGGACACTTGTAAATATTCTATTTCATTATAAGAGGTATTGTTGAGAAGTGTTATTATTGCTGGTTCTGTATATACTTAAAATTTATACCTTTTTGCAATTACTTATGTGTTACTAATAAGTAAAATAAGTATCAGGAGGGTTAATCTACCTTGACTTTTCCTCAAAAAGAAAACAATACTCCACTTAAACTAATGGTTTCTTCTTAGTTTGACTATTCTTTCATGTAAATATTCTATAACTTTCTTTAGAAGACTATTCATTGCTTAATATTAAAAGGAAGAATTTCTATCTTCTATTCTTATATTTTGTCTTATATTTAGTTAATACTATGTAATGAATTTGATCATTTTTTCCTTATAATGAGAAATAATAAAACAAAATATGCTTAAGAAGAAATACGTAAATATTTATTGAAATACCACAAGGAATTGTTAATTCCCTTTTCAACTGCTGTTTTAGGGATTGTCTGTTTACATAGATTAAAATAGAAAGGAAGAAAGAAAAAAAGAAAGGAAGGAAGGAAGGAAGAAAGAAAAAAGAAAGAGTCCAGAAATGGGCAGATGAGGGGCTCAAGGCTTGCATAAAGATAATGATCATCTCCTCTTCTTTTAAATAGCATACATTCAGTATCATCTGCATTTTTTCCCCTCTTGGAGAAATAACACATGAGCAAGAGGGTGGGGAGGAAGGAAAGGTAGCTCCAACTAAGGAATACAATGATTTCATCAAGAATTATCTAATGTGCTTAACGAGAGTTATCCTCTCCACATGTGCTGGCCCAGAAAGTGAGGCGTCTTGACCACTGGTCTTTGAGACTGTGAATCATGATTTTCCTATCAGCTAGAACCATTAGAAAAGATAATACAGCAAATTAAAAAAAAAAAAGAAATGAATGAGAATTTGTAGACTTTCCCCCCTACTTTGGCAAAGCTATTATAAATAGCATTTTTCAAAACTGTCTGGCTAAACCAAAACAAATGTTTCCTGTCAGCATGGAAAAAGAACTTCCTGCCTAGAACTTTGTTATCTGGTTCTTAGTCTATTTAATTAAAAAGCTGTAAAATGTCATGCTACATGTCATCAAATGCCCTTTTTAAAACTGATTTTAATTTTTTATAAGTTCATTCCAGATTTTGTGTTCTTGCTGTTTAATCCTTTAGGGATTTCTTTTAAGTACAGTCATAATTTCTAAAATTCATAACTTCTTTTGCCCATCAGAATTAAAAGATAGCACAACATGGAAGTAATCTATTGCAGATCAAGCCATCTGCTGAAACACAGTACAATCTCACACATGTCATTAATACCTACTCTGAAGGAGAAAAACTAGATAAACTTCTGAAGCCAAGTTAAACTATATTATGTCTAACCCTTTAATTTTTCCCATAAACAAAAAACTCCTGAGACTCAGAACTTGAAGGAAATGATGAACAAAGAATTAGTTGCAGCTGATCTCCATCTGTGCACCTAGTGGTCTTGCTTTGCTACCATCTCATTCACAAACGTCAGTGAAGGAGCTACTGTGTGCCAGACAGTATCAGCTTCTGGGAATACACAAACGAGAAGGGTAGGGAGTCAAGTCCAGGGCAGTTATCATCTAAAGTAGAGCGAAAAAAGAAACGTTAACAAACAAATTTCTGCATAGCCAATGACTTAAGACAACACACATTTGTTTTCAGGATTTAGTTCCCTATGAGCTGTAAGAATGAGGTCATCGGGTTCTGCTAGGAGTTAACTGAAGGCCACCCTCACTTCCTTGCCACCTGGACCACCTCAACATAACTGCCTCTTTTATCCAATCACGAGAGCTCATAAGGCAACCAAGTGAGTGTGCTAACACAGTGGAGGCGGGGATAATTTAGGGCTGTTTTAGAGTTTTTCTAGCACAAACTTTCGTAATAAGACATGATAAATGCTATAAAAAACAGACAGGTATAGGCAGGGGAGAGTTTAGGGGAACAGACTAAACAAAATGAGAAGACTGGGGTACCATTTCAGCTTAATTTGAAGGATGCCAACTTATCAGGTCAGTGATGGCGACAGAAGTTCATCCCAGATAAGAGCAAGATGCATAATTTCATAGGAGCATTAAAAAGCACATCATTGTCCATCTTTAGAGTTAAGGTAGAATGATGCAACATCAGAAAACAGGTGAAAGATATACAGATTTTACGGATATGTATGTACACACATGCAAAATGAAGGAAACACAATACTGTTTATTTTCAACAAAGTTTAGTGTTGAAAATTCTAAATGGAAAAAATTAGGACTCAAAAACAGTAAGATGATTATAAGAAAGATATAGGCACATGATAGATATTCAGTAAGTGATAAACGAAAGGACTTCAAAGTAATAAAAATGAAATTCCACATTCCTATTTCACATTAGAAACACAAGTTAATCACTGTCTTTTTAATAAAGAGAGAGAAGGAACTGCAGGTATGAAAAGATGCATACACAGAGATGCATTATAGTAAGAATTTTCAAGACAGACCTGGTGGAAAAGAAATAGGGTGTTTAGATTCCAACGGTACTATCTAATTTTTTGGTGTGACTCCTTCTTTGAGGGACCATGGGAGCAGGGGTTGATAGACATACAGGATAATCATCAGTATTTTAACTTCATTCTTTTACTCCATTCTAAGGGAAAATATGAGTTCTGAACATGAACTCACCAAAATCCTGTTCAAGGGCAGAAAATATAAAGTTCTTGAGTGGGCTATGAATTCTTGTAATTGACAAGTTAAAAAATATAGATACACACATTCATGGTCTATAACCTATGGAATGAATAGATTATGATGATTTTCATATGAACTACTCACACACTTATCATGTTTTGTAGCAAGAACACTTGAAATCTTACTCTTAGCCATATCCAGGTCACTTTGTTTACTGACTGTAGTCATTGTGCACAGTAGCTGTCTTGAACTTGGTTTTTGTGACTGAACGTTCTTGCACTTCAGCAGTCCCCTCCCTGACTCATCCAGTCCCCTGCCCTAGTCCTGCATCACAGCCCACCTTCTCATACACTCACATTTGTTACAGTCCACATGACAGCAAACACTGTGAAGATATGGACAGGAAGCCTTGTACACCGTTGGTAAGAACATACATAAATATCGTTATGATAGGAGACAGGAAGGACAATCATCAAAAAATTAAAAGTGTGGATCTAGTACATATCCAGAGGAAATTAAATCTGTGGATTAAAAAGATCCTGTACTCTAATATTCAGTTCAGCATGAGTCACAATGGCTAAGAAATATAATCCAATTTTGAGAAAAATGTTTAATTATCTAGATTATACCAAAGCTGTGAAAAGGGAAGCAAAACAAAACACAATTTTGTTGATTTTAACTATTCAATTTGATTCTCTTCTAAAGAACACAGGGACTGGATAATTCTGAGGTACCAAGTTTAAGACCTACGAGAAAAGACACAATTAATCCGTACCTCTGAACCCTAACAGGCTCCCCAGGGGCAAACAACACTAACTTAAAGTGAGTCCCTACCCTTTAGAGTTTAGATACAGCTGAGCGATTAGATTTGTTTTCAGACAAGCTACCTGGAAGAGAGACTAGAAAACCAGTCCTTTGTTTCAATATTTAAATTTCATCTCTTTGATTATATTGTAAATGCTTTTCTTATGTCTTAAGTCTTGAATATTTTTTAACATAACTTTTCCCATTTTAGGGAATATACTTCTTAAATTTATATTTGATTCTGACTCTTCAAAAGCTGTTTCTTTTTCCAATTTTTCCATTTTTCATTTATTCTTTCTGTTGTGATAATTCCCAATATACATATTTTTAAATGTAATTTAGATAATTATGCTATCAACAGTTTACCTAATATAATCATTCCTTATTCATATCAACTAACTCTTAAAGTGGTTGTAATGGGAGAAATCCATGGAGTCTACTTTAGGGGCAAAGGAATTTATTAGGAAAAGGAACTCACGAAACAGAATAAATGAATTTGTTGCAGGATCCTGGAAGGGTGAGGCACAGTCCAATGCTGTTCTCTGGAGAGCTCTGCCTTGGTCTGTCCCAGCATCCAAAACCAAGAGGTAGCAAAGAGCTAGCTGCCTATGTGCATTCCAGGTTGTAAGGGTCGCAGTGGCCACGCCCCAGGGGCATGTACCTCAAGGTCATAGGCTGATGTAACCCTTACCTGCAACCTCACTAGGGGTAGTGCTTTAGGGCATGGCAAGAACAACTACCTACTGCATGGTTAGTTTCTGCTTATGCTTTATCTTTGGTTTGATAAGCTCATCTTGAAAGAGGATAGTTTCCAATTCTATGCTTACTATTCCCTGGTCCCCATCTCTAATGTTTACTACTCCCTGATCTGTGGAGATTCCCACAAGGTTAGTTTTCCATTTTCTTTGCTGCAAAGCTACAAGACTTAATGGTTCTAGAAAGCAATTTTATTTTGAACCTCTATCTGTAGATTGCTTAGTTATGCAAATTCAGGTCACCTGAGTATTCCGGATTTGATGTTTTAATTTTCACAAGGGCCCTTTGACCTTTAGCTCAAGGGATACTGGCTGTTTCATAGTACATTTCCAAGATGTATCTCAAGACTGCCTCTCACGGCCGGGCGTTGGTGGCACACGCCTTTAATCCCAGCACTCGGGAGGCAGAGGCAGGCGGATCTCTGTGAGTTCGAGGCCAGCCTGGGCTACCAAGTGAGCTCCAGGAAAGGCGCAAAGCTACACAGAGAAACCCTGTCTCGAAAAACCCCCCAAAAAAAAAAAAAAAAAAAAAAAGACTGCCTCTCACATAGACTTTTCCAGCATCCTTCATGAATGACAGTTTCCCAATACATCTTCCTATGATGTAGAGCTTTAGACATTAGCTTCTAAGGCATGTTTCCATGATAATACCCCTAGCCTGCTTGGCATCAGCCATTGTATTCTAAAATCACTTGATTTTATATTTCGCGTACTTAGTGATTTCCTTTTCTGGCTTTTGAACTCAGCTTTGTTGCTTGAAGGAAAATATCATGTTGTAGCTTCAATTATTACTTAATTTGAGTTAGAAGATATACCTAGCACATCTGCTCAGCCAGTTCTTCCATAAATCAATTTAGAGCAAAAACACAATGAATTTGATGATTCTATAGTTAGATGGTGTATTGAAATAGTACCTTAGAAGTAGGAAATAGACTCACTTCTATTTTTTAGAATATATAAATTCTTTATTAATAGATTATTTTTATGTGTATGAGTGTTCATCTGTATGTATGAATGTATACCAAATGCATTCAGTATCTTTTTTCTTTAAGAAATTTTTTATTTATTTTACATACCAACCATAGATCCCTCTCTTCCCTCCTCCCATGGGGTAAGGCCTCCCATGGGGAGTCAGCAAAGCCTGGTACATTCAGTTGAGGCAGGTCCAAGCCCCTCCCTCTGCATTAAGGCTGTGCAAAGTGTCCCACCACAGGTAATGGGCTCCAAAAAGCCAGTTCATGCACCAAGGATGGATTGTGATCCTACTGCCAGGGGGCCCTTAAGCAGACCAAGCTACACAACTGTCTTGCTTTTGCCAAGGGCCCAGTCCATGATGGGGAAGCCTATGGAGACAACCGAACCAAGTTAGTGGGAACTCATGAACTTTAGACCAACAACTGTGGAGCCTCCACGGGACTGGACTAGACCCACTCCTTACTGCGGCTAAGATCAGTCAGTTTGTAAAATGCTTACAGTACAAGCAGAGGGACTTGAATCTAATCTCTAAAACCCACATTAAATGACAAGTTGAAAAGCTGAACATGGTAGTCCACACTTGTAATCCCAGCACTTGAGAAGTAATAACAGGTAGATCCCTGGGGCTTGCTGGCCAGACAACCTCACCTACTAGACCAGTGACAGATCCTGTATGTATGTATATATATATAAAACATGCAGCACCTGAGGACCCAGAATGGCACTCAGAGTTGACCCTTGGCCCTCTGGCCTACACACAGACACACACACACACACAGACACACACACAGACACACACACACACACACACACACACACACACACACACACACACACGGGGGTGGGGGCAGGAGGTAGTAGATTCAGTTTTTGAATTGGTAGTCTTTCATTCTGTTGATGTGTGGTGATATATCGTGTCCCCTAATATACTGTGTCTCCCAATAAAATTTATCTGAGGATCCAAGGAAAAATCCAGCCACTATATTAACATAGAAGTCAGGCAATAGTAGCACCTACCACTTGGGAGGCAGGGATCTGTCTGGATCTCTGAGTTCAAGGCCACACTGGGAACAGAGCCAGGTGTGGTGGCATCCGCCTTTAATCCCAGCACTAACCATAGAGGTCTGGGAGTCTGTACAGACAGACAGGAAGTGACAGAGCTGGGCAGGAAGAGGAAATGATGTAGATGGACTGAGAGAGCAAATGAGAGAACAGAATAAAAAGTCCTATAAGCATGGGTAGACAGGAAGTAGCTCACTTTGGAAGCTGCAGAGTTGGTGAGGTGAGGTTAGCTGTGACTTTTCCTATTCCTCTGATCTCTCTCAGGCTTTAACCCCAATTTCTGGCTCCAAGTTTTTTTTATTAATAAGACCATTTAGCATTTCGTCTTTTGTTTTTGTGGACTAACACTTAAGCATTTCATAATGAAAAAAAAAGCTTATAGATGCAGGCATGGTGGTACTTCAGAGACAGAGATAGAACAAAACTCTGCCTCAAAACATTGAAGAGTTAAAATCATGAATCCATAAAAATTATGACACCTGGCTAGTAAACATGCAATCAGTTCAGTATTACCCATATTAGCATCAAAATGAGAAAGTCTTGACTGTTCCCTTTTATTAGAAGTCCTTGAATTTTCCAGCCAAATAGTGTTACATTTCAGACTAAGATATTAGGGACATCATGCTCAAAATATATTGTAAGACTATCATCCATAAATTTGTCTAAATCACTATAAAAGCCTTTATATATTAAAGGAACTTCTTGCCTTTCGTGTCAATAAAATGAAATTAGTGTTTACTGTGGTAAACAATCTTAGTCCTTACCATTAATATGAAAGTCAAGTTTGAAGAAAATGTTTTTTTAAGAGGAAATTCTTGGTTTTCACTACTACTTTACTCTTCTGGCTTCCATTTACTCTGATTTTGAGCCAGTTGTTGGTTTGGGGATATTTCTTTTAAAACATCAGTTTATGTGCATTTTTTTTAAGAAGTAGCAGAGAATTTTATTAAGGTTTCAGGCTCTGGAATTGGGCTGTCTGGGTTGAATTCCAGCCTCTATTACTGAATGTGTGACCATAGAGAAGATTTTTAACTTTCATGTGCCTCAGTTTCTGTATCTGTCCAGTAAGTACTATACTGTTAGTCATATCTCCTTCCACCGAAGACTATGATACAACCTGAGTTAACACACATAATACAGAAAATACCTAGGATAGCCCTCAATACATGTTAGTAGCCACAGTTCAAATTTCAATTCTGCTGTGTACAGATTTCTGTAGAACTTAGCCTAATGCTTTCATGGTTTGTGGAAAACTCTGAAGTCCCAATATTTCAAGGCACATAGGGGAAAAAAGAGCATAATATGACATCATTTTCATGATTGCTTGAATCTTGGCTGAATGTATGACTTAAAGACAGTGAGTACAAATGGCTTTTTTTTAAATTTTTTAATAAAATATCTTTTGAGACTGTTCATGGATCTCAGGAATGGAGGGAATTGAGGCAAATTAAGAGCCCTTCAACTTTCTGACCAGAGAGGGCTCTCACCTCCCTACCAGTCTTGTGGGCCAAGATCAACATGCTGGGCATGGAATGCCTTGCTTACCCCACCCTGTCAACCAGGAGGTAAAGGGTTTAGACTCTGGAACTGCTACTCCACCCAGCTTCTGTTCCATTTTTAATACACCTTTGTGATAAAGTGCATTGTATCCATTTTAGGAAAAAAAAATCTCTTGAAGGTGTGGCCGACAAGAAGAAAGCAACATCCTGGAGTGGCTGAAGCATGAGAGGCCCTCCAGCCCCAGTCCATGACCCACGCTCCCTGACCTAGCCCTTTAGCTTGGGCTCTACATTTTTTTTTTTCAGAAAGAGCAACAACATTCACAAACCCCACCACCTGGGAAAATGCCAGAAAGTGTCCCTGGCAGACACCCAGGTATGTGAATGAGTTCACAATGGCCAGTCACAGAAAAATATCAGAATATCTTGCTTTAACTAACAAACATGTTGCTGAAATTCGCCATCAAAAGCAACACTTGCAAGTTAATTTGCTTCATAAGTGCACTGGAAATTTGCTGCTTAATGAATTATTAATGAGTTATTTATGAAGAACTAAAGTCATTTACAAAGTAACCAAGATCCTTTAGCTTATCGATTTTTCAGTTTAGGATTTGGAGACTGGTTTTCCTTAAGGAAAACTCCTCTATGTCATCTAATATTTCATTGCTCAGTTTTCTTTCAGAGAATATTAAAGCTCTATAGTGATTTCTATAGTCCCTCCTAGTTCCAAATTCACTGTGTTTGTCAAAAAAAAAAAAAAAAGGCCTAAGCATAGGCATGCCATCTAGTTTAGCTGCCTCTTGATTTCTCACTCAATCCATATCCTGTGTGAGTAGGTGCTTCTGTTCTTAGCTTCTCATGTGGCTCCAGTTGATGCGCCATGATGAAGCTGGCCTGACTTCCGTGGTAGACATGACATAAAGAGCCACAGTCATAGTAAAGTAATATTTTGAAATTTCCTCAGAGATATTTTTTTCTAGGGCCAAATTTTTCTTACTTTGCTTTTGACCATGTGAAAAATCATTTAAATAGGTCAGGGATGCTTCTGATAAATGCACAGATTCAGACCAACTTCCTAGATGTTCCCTGGAATATAAGGCATTGAATATGATGTTTGTTCTCTGCCATGAGCATCACTGAGGCCATAGCAAGAGAAGAGTATGAACTACACCTCGTATTCTATAAACAGATATACAAAACTGGAGATGTAGCTCAGGCACTAAAGCACTCCCTAACGTGCATGGATTCTATCTCCAGCTCATCTGAACCAGGCATGATGGAGCAAGTCGATAATCCTAGCAGTCAGGAACTAGAGGCAGAAAGACCAGAAGTTCAAGATCATTCTTGACTACATAGTGAGTACGAGGCAAGCTCAGGATACCCGAGATCCCTTCTCAAAGTTAATTGATTAATTAATTAATTAAAATATGACGTAAGTGACTTGGGAAACACGTCAGGCTAGCTTGGTTTCCCGCCAGTGTCATCCAGAAGACTCTAAGGGAGGCCGAGGTTGCTCAATTTTATGGTAGAATTAATTACCAGGCCATGCTGCTTGAAGTTGAGGTGCCCGACTCCAGGGAAGTCTGAGCTGACGCCATTCCTCTCAGCTTACTGAACCACAGATTCCTCACCTAAGGAGTGCACATACCCACCAACTCACCCAGGAGAATGTTCTGGACTTAAAGTAGCTCAAAGGTGACATTTCAAACATTAAAATAGTCATTGCGGATCTCAACTCACCTAGTTACAGGACTAGAAATACAAATACCAACAGTATTTTGACCTCATCTGAGACTGAATATATGCTTTCATGTTACTGAAAGCATTTGCAGTCAGAGGTACATAAAAAGGCATGATTCACACGGTAGTATTTTATACTAGCAGTAGCATGAAAGAGTGTAGCAGACCGTTTAATGTCTTAGAAAAATTCAAAGAACTGACAGTAATAATCATTATTATTCATTGTAGAACTCATGACATTATAAAATGTCAGCTAACATTAAAAAAATCATTATAGTATAAAATAGTGTATGCCAAGAAATATGATAATTTATTTGACATTACTATCAAAGTGACAGACAGAAACAGAAAAATATGAGTACTTTATATTAGCAAAGAAATTAAATCTATTGTTGTAAACTTTCCCACAAGGAGAATTCTATACCCAGATAGCCTTATTAATAAATTACTGAAGAATTTAAAAACACCAATGTTATACAAACTTTCCAGAGAATAGAAAAAAGAGACCAGGACCACTTCCCTGGAGTTTATCAAATTGGTCTAATCTTGAGGCCAAAATTTAGCAAGGCTATTTATTACAGAAGTTACACCAAAGGCTCTAGTTAAACAAGGAAAGAAATGAAAATAAAAATTATAATAATCACAAATGAGGGGCTAGAGATATGGATAAGCACATAAGAGCACTGCTGCTCTTGCAGAGGACCGGAGTTCAGTTCCCAGCATCCATGTGAGTTGGCTCACAACCACCTATAACTCCAGATCCAAGGAACCCAACTCCCTCTTCCAGCCTCCATAGCTACCTGCATGCACATGCACTACCCACACATAGAGACACATACATATACACATAAATCAAAATAAACAGAATCTTTATTTTGTTCATATCCTGTAATCCCAGCACGTGGAACTCTGAGGCAGGAGGATCACCAGAACTTTCAGACCAGTCAGGGCTATGTAAAAAGACTCTGTCAAAAAATAAATAAGTAAAAAGGAAGGAAAGAAGGAATCTTTCAACAATTATGAAAATTAAATGAGTCTAATGATTAAAATAGATACAAATCTAAGCAAATATAATTCACTTTTTCTTAAAGGTAGCAACATGCTATTAGTTTTAGATAGCCCAGAACTGACTATGTAATCAAGCAGAGCTTGAAAGTCATAGGAATCTGCCTGACTTTACCTCCCGAGTGCTAGGATTAAAGGCTCATTCACAGCCCATACTCACTTTTAATAATAGTGTTCTTTAAAATGTATCCAAGCATTTCTTCTTCATCATATTAGTAAAGGCCAATATTACAGCTATTTGAAAAGTCCACAGCAATACTCTGATAACATGGACTAGGAAAGGCCTTCAGGAAACTTTTCTTGGAAACCTTTGGGTTTATGCCTTAGACAGCAAGTATAAAATGAGAATAAATGGATATATGATAATTTAAGTCTCTTACATAATCTCACGTGAAACCAAGATAGCTTCTTTACGCAGAGTATCTTGTAGTATGTCAAATGAAAATTTACAAGGTGCTTAAGAAAGCAATTTCAGAGAAATAGTAAACTTCTGAATACCATCTGAAGCAAGGGTTAGAATACGCAAACACTGCCTTATATTATGATGAATTTGCTAGACCCCAAGGCCAACTGCAAATCCTCTCTTTATTCCTCCAGACTTTCCATACAGCTCCTCACTCAGAACAGTTCCAGATTTCTATGGGAAGGCTCCACAAGACAAAAGGGCTAGGATTTGGCCATGTACACACAGACCACAAATGAATTACCCAGAGTATGTTGGCAGAAGGACTTGAGCACAAGGACATGGGAAAAATCTCCACAGGTTGCCAATGGTTTGTGAAAATTGTGAGAAAAGAGAAGTTTAAAAAAAAAATCTTACTAGCATAATTCACAGAGACAACATGTGCACATTCCAGTCAATCCACTTCATAGACATGATCTCATTGGTCTCCCCAACATCCCTACAAGGAAATGAGGGGGACAAGTATTACTCCACCCTTCAGGACAAAGCCCCATCCTTCACTCCCACATGTGGCTATGAGTGGGTGGAACACATTTAAACAGGGGAACAAATTACCATCTCCCTTGCTTCTGACCCCTCAGTATGTGGGTGAGCAAGTTTGTTTTTCCCTGTTTGAGGTCACACAATCCCCCAAACAAGTTGTCTGAAATGTTGGGGACTGAATCACTGGCCAGTGATAATTCTCAAACAACGGCTGGTTTGTTTCTCAGCCATAGCCTGGCCATGTTGACTTGGATACAATACAGCATGTCATGAACATGCCTGGAATGATATATTCCTCACTGGTGTAGGGGAGATGTAAAAAGGAAAGGCAGTTATGAATATGGAAGTGGAGGCATCTGCACCTTTTCCTTTGGCTGAGGAGAAAGTCCTAGTAAAGTAGCTCATTGGCCATGCAGAGGTTCTACCAGAGGGTAAAAATAGATCTCAATTTGTATGGTTTTATTTTGTTTTGTAAAGCAGCATTGCCTACTGAGGCATGTTTCATTTCTTTCTAATATCTCTCTCTCTCTCTCTCTCTCTCTCTCTCTCTCTCTCTCTCTCTCTCTCTCTCTCTCCTCTCTTGGTTTTTCCAAACAAGAGTTTTTCTGTATATCCTGGAACTCGCTTTGTAGACCGGGCTAGCCTCGAACTCACAGAGATCCTCCTGCCTCTGCCTCCTGAGTGCTGGGATTACAGGCGTGCGCCACCACCGCCCAGCTTAATGTGTACTATTTTAAGAAGAAATCTGAGCTAAAGTCTAGGGGTACATGCCTGAAATCCCAGTATGTTGGAGGTGGAAACAGGAGGACTGGAAGTTCAAGGTCATCTTCAGCTACAGTCAGCCTGAGGCTAGCCTGGGTAACATAGGACCTTGTCTCAAAATAAATAAATCTGTGGCAGAACGGTTCAAATTCTCTATCAAAACAGTAACTAGACTGTTGAGGAAAGGAGAGCAGTATAATCGGAATTAATTAGACAGGTCCTTTGCTTTAGGAATCATAAGACAATTCATTAAAAGACCAGCTCTTGGTTGGGGATTTAGCTCAGTGGTAGAGCGCTTGCCTAGCAAGCACAAGGCCCTGGGTTCGATCCTCAGCTCAAAAAAAAAAAAAAAAAAAAAAAAAAAAAAAAAGACCAGCTCTCTAGGACTTACTTGATTACCTTATACTTAGAAATGTATTTGGATTTTTCTGTCTCCTGTTAGAAATAAAAGTGCATCAGATAAGAAGGGACAAACAATATTGTTGTCCATATAAGTGTTGACACACATACTTACACTCCCCATGCGGCTACCCACTGTGGATAAAGACCCCAGTAGTTTCTGGCGGTCGTCTGAGATCAGCACCATGGGGACCATAATAATGCATTATTTGGCTAAGGTTTTCAGAGCCTGAGAAAAATAGTCCAAAGAGTAGGATTATTTCATTTTGAGCCAAGCTTGCAATTTTCTAAATCCAAGATGTGCTTGAAGAGAGTCATTTGATAATTGTCAGAACCCTGGAAGGCTAGTTTATGAATATGAAACAATATTTTCCCCTGACTGTTCTGTACTGTGTTTAATCCAGGTGGTAGTGGCACACATGAGAAATGGCATTTATATAAAAGTCAAGAAAAGGACAAGCAGAGAATAGCAACTCTCCACTACTATCTTGTTACTCTTTGCTCTCTATAATCCCCAGGAAATGGAAGACTTCTATCTGTTCAATAAGTGTGGAAAGTCTCCTGTGACAGTCTGTCACTGTTGAGTACACACACATCAGACTCCAGCCTGCTGTGATCATGAAGGATAACTCTCCCCAGTAAATAATACACTTTGAAATGGGAGTCAGAGCACTCACTCTTCCTCTAGCTTTGTGTAGGACCTTAAGTAAGCCACCCTCAACCTCTTCTATCAAGTGGAAGAAAGAAGGTATTTCCACTGCTCTTTCCAGAATATTCTTCTCTGTTTGCAAATGAGTTTGTATTGGTAGAAAAATGTCTGATCTGTCTCTCACAGGGCATTGGTAAAGTCAGAGTCTCGATTTAGGATAAGCAAGACGGCAAAAACTTCTACAAGATTTATTGTTGTGGCTAAATGAAACATGAATATGGTTTGGGATGTATTTTGAATGTCAACAAAATTTTCCATTCCTGGATTACTTCATTAGCAAATCTTACCTCACTCATCCCTTGGTGAAATATTCCAGTACCTCTAGAATTGTAGGCCCTATTTTTTTCACCCATGAAAAAAATAATCTCTTGTATTTTCCCTCTGTGAAATTTCACACCAGTAGCCTTGTTCTCTAGAATCCAAATGGGATGAAAATAGCCAAGGGAAAAAATTAAAAATAAAAAAAATGCGCAAAAAGAAAACAAAGTTTAGAGGAGGTAAGAAGGTTTGCTGACGGGACAGTGTATTTAGTCTAGAAATCCAAACTTTGAAGTGTGGCTTAATAAGAGTCCTCAGGAATATGAAACACCAGCTGCTCTTTATTTCCCCCAAAGATGAAAACCCAGATGAAACTGTCTTCAATTAAAACAGCAGGTGGCAATTTGGTTTCAACCCAAGGAAAAATTTCCTGGTTGGGTCTTTGAAAGAAGGCTCCGTGGAAGATGCTCACCACCACCCAAGGGTACAGAAAGCTTGGAGGAGCTACGAAGCCAACATTAGCTCACGTTTATGAAAAGCTTATATTCAGGCTCCTGTTCTCCATATTACATGCATTATCTCCTCTTATCTGGCAACAAATCTGTGAGAAACGTGGTACCATTATCCTCATTTTAGAGATGACACTAACAAGGTGGGAAGGGGTGACAAAAAGCCAGGAGAACTGTTCCACAACCAGCCCCCTTCTCCACTGCTTTCTGCTTTGGATTGGTTCCTGTACAATTAGTTCTAGTTGATGATGTGGAAGGGAAGCTTTTGGACTTGACCTTCCAGTGTAAGATTTTTATACAAAGACATACAATCTAAGGTTGTTCATCTTCACCAACTCTGAAGTAATTGACAATGGCTTCAGTGATTTTGCGTTGGAAGTAGAGAGCAGATTTTGGAAGAGTGTGCTTAGTGACCTTGGGCTGTCCACTCAACCTCTCTGATATTACCTGTTCAGCAGCTTTAAATATTTACTTAGAACCAGAGTTTAAATGTTAAATAAAACTCAGAAAGTATAAAAATTAATAGCTTTCTCCCAGAATTTCAGTGCTTAGTACCCATTGAGTTTTCTCCCCACTTTCCTGTGTGTACAAGGGTTTTAGGGTGCAGAAGAAAGGTTCTGCCTTAAGGTTTGTGATCCTAGGAAGAATAGAGAATTGTTGTCTTCTGTGTTTATTCTAAAATCCCAGAGAGACAAATTTCCATAAGGGTCATCATTTGTTTACTTTTTTCACTCAAAAATTTTCCATACCTCTAGTATGTGCTTATTATACTTTAATTATCTTTTTGCATGACTTTCTTCCCCATCAGACTTGAAATATTTAGAAGACAGTAACTGTCCTTTGCTCTTTTCTATACTTACCAAAGTTGTCCTAAGCCAAGGCCTGTCATGCAGTAGCCATTGATAAAATATTTGATTGATAAAATATTTGATGACTGAATGAATGGATGGAAATTCTTTATTGAAAAAAGAGAATAAAATCACGGGATATAAAATATAAATTGGAACTTATTTCACATGTTAAGACTGAAATTTCATTGTGTTCTGTATGCCTTCAAGCATGATCATTAATTTATAAGGGTTCCCCCTCATATTTAATCACTATAAATCAAGTGCATTCTGGAGGGCTGGGACAGTACTGGATATTTTATATACTCTCTATAACACTAAAATATAATCTGAGGAAGACATGGGTTATAATTCCCAGTTTAAATACAAAGGGATGGGATAAATCCCGAGGGCTGTCTAGCTACCAAAATAGACAGTATTCACATTGAAATGCATCATTCTGTTGGTCTCTCTAAAGTTGAGTGTCAGGATGCTATTGAATTGTTTAAATATATGGAAGCCTGAAAGCTGTGGATGGACAGACCAGAGGCACAAGTCATTTCTGAATGAGCAGTCGCTATTCTCTAACCTCTGCTTATCACTCACTTCAGGTTAGCTGTACCTCATTGTGCTACTGAAATGGAACAGTAGCCTACTTCTTCAGCATCTTTTGGAAATTGTCAGTCTTTATTTGAATGATAGAATCATCTCTTGAGGTAGAATTGTGTGTTTTCTTCTTACTGCCTGAATTTGGCACCTTGTAGAATCATTTTCTGAACAGAATTGTGCTTCCATTACCTAATTGCAAAAAGCTGCCAAATTGTAAGAAGGCACTGGGAAGTGGGGGTGGTGCGAGAACTCAAGGAGACCTCAGAGTCTTACTCTTTGGAGAAATGGAAAGATTTTTGGACTGGATTAGTATGACTGCGTTGTCACCCTATTTGTTGGTGAAATTGCAGTTAAAAGGACAGAATAAAGGGCATTTACTTTGCTGCCCACTCCCTCCAGTAATACTTAAAATGAGTTATACCACTCAGGAAGAAAACCACTCCTGGGATTTTGCAAAACTTACATTTTTTCTAATATTCTTAATACACCACTTTAGTGCCTCGCTAAATAAATAATGCATCCTAAAGAATATTTCATAGAACATAATTCAAGGAAATCTATAACGAAATAAATTTGAGGAGATGTTAAGGTTAAAAATAGTTCCTAACTTTAAGAAAAATTTCAATGTTCTCATATCCCTTATGAAGCTTAAACAGGAAATATATACTAGTCAGCCTTAACTACATTTATTTAGTTTTAATTTGAAATATTTGTCAGATAGGGAAGATAGTTCAGGAGTTAAGAACACTAGCTGCTCTTCCAGAGGAACCGGGTTTGATTCACAGCTATCTGTAACTCCAGTCCCAAAGAATCTGATGTCCTCTTCTGGCCTCTACAAACGCAAGGCACAGACATGCACAGACAAGCAGGCAAAACACCCATTCACAGTACCCACCCACCTACCCCTCACCCACCCTCCCCAGTACACAGACACATCAGTCTTGGACAAAAAAGTATTTGTAGTTGGAGATGGTTTTTTGTTTTTTGTTTTTTGTTTTTTTTTTTTTTTCTGAGAGCATTTTGTGGAATTAGTCCCCTAAGATACATGTGTTGGGAAAGACTGGTCTGTCTCTATTACAGGAAATTTTAATTAATAGATATTTGTCAAATGTTTACTACTACCTTTTTTACATACCTGGAGCTGGAATTATTTTCTGGATTCATTTGTTAATCACTGCCTTGGACTCCTAGGGACTAAAATAATATAAGATACGGATGAAAATGAACATAAAAGACAAGGTAGAAATTCTTTCAGCTGGCTGCATCATGGTTTGCATTGGGAAGTCACTAACTTTTCACTTTAATTAATAACACTCTACAGAATGTGAACCTGGGTAATATAAAAACAGTCTTTTCCAGAGTTGCTATTACTTGAAGAACACAAATGGACAGCTGTTAAAATCCATGGTGTCAGGAAGCTGGATTTTCTAGCCAATACATAATAATCCTTCAAGGGGATTCTTCATAGAGAGGAAGACCATGAGTTGAAAATTAGCTAATTTGTCAAATTTTATTTAAAAGAAACTACTACTACAGTTAAAGATGAAATTGTGCAAATGAACTTATATGATCAAAAGACTGGGCCCAGTATGCCTTCTAAGACAGATGAAGCCTCAGTAAACTTTATGGAAGAGAGTTTTCACATTCAAAAGACAGGAAAGATGTTGTAGGTGACCTTACGACCACAGAGTTAGTCATAATGAGAAGAATGTCCCTAGAGAGTACATTATTCAATGTGAGCTTGGGAAAATGACTTCATTCTTCTCGGCTGCAGTCATATTTGCCATGGAAAGGTCAAAGATAAAAATATCATCTAGCACCTTGCTAGGCAAGTGGTCCATTGACCAGCATCATCAGTCTTGCCTAGGATTACAAATGTGGAAACTCAGTGCTCAGCTAAGACTTCCTGAGTCCATCAGCCTTTATGTAATTCCACTGAGCTGAGACATCATTTCTAACCATGTTCCCAGCACCTCAGGCCACTGACCTACATCTCTTACCACCAGCCACTCTATGGTACCTTATTCTAAGGGTACAAAGAACATGAAGAAATTTTAATTAAAAAATAATTTTTGGTAAAGAATCAGGGGCCCAGAAAAAGAAGGTGAATTCCCTAAAGCCTCACAGCTAAGTAGAAACAGGACCTAAAAGTCACTATGAGTTTTCATGTGTGTTTGATTATACTATTTCAAACTAATGTTACCAAAGTTGTGGAATAAATTGCCAAGTATTAATGTTACAACAAGTAAATAGCAATGCTTTCCTTGTGTTAAAAAAAGAAAACTTCTCTTTTAAAAAAAACTCTTTTTATAAGTTTAAAAATGTCTAATACAATATAATATAAAACGTCTAATATAACATAATAATGAAATTGTGTTATTCCTGGATGTGTTGAGAGAAGAATTGAATCACCTGGTGTCTCATTCCTCTTGTAGGCAATAGGAAAGCCTCTGCACACAGGGCAGAGGCTCGCTACCCTCTCCACTGTCTCTCAATGTTCTGTGGTGGTTTGAGGGAAAATGGCCCCCATGAAGTCATAGGGAGTGGCATTATTGGAGGTATGGCCTTGTTGGAGTAAGTCAAAGACAACATATAAAATTAATTTCAGTAATATGTTTTTTTAACTTAATATGTTGGAAATATTATTCAATATGCATCCAAAAGAAATTTTTCTGAGATATGTTCTATTAATTATAATAATCTTCACAAAACATTTTAATCTTAAGATGTTAGCAAGAAAGATGGCTAAGATTTAGAGAAAATACTATACATTTTTTATACTGTTATAAAAACTATTGCCGGGCGTTGGTGGCGCACGCCTTTAATCCCAGCACTCGGGAGGCAGAGCCAGGCGGATCTCTGTGAGTTCGAGGCCAGCCTGGGCTACCAAGTGAGCTCCAGGAAAGGCGCAAAGCTACACAGAGAAACCCTGTCTCGAAAAACAAAAAAAAAAAAAAAAAAACTATTGTCTGTGACAAAACTTACATAAGCCCTAAGATAATTGAATTGTAATGGTCTCTTGTTTTGTAGGAATAAACCTCAATAGAAAACCAAAATAATTTTCTCATCAGCAATTACTCATCCTATGAATAAGATTTGCAGTCAATGGTAGAGGTCAAGTATCTTCTTAAAATATTAAGATAATTAAAAATAAAAAGACCCATGGGATGTTCTTACTCTCTGTCTCTTTCCTCACTGTCCCACACTAGAATTTGTTTCTGTGATGGGAGCACCATAATTCATAACTGTGGATGTGTTTGTTGGTTTCTTTTCCTGTGTATTCTACAGAACATAAATTCTATAGCACCAGAACCAAAAGTTCTTTCCACTATATCCAAAATTCCTACATCCTTACCCAATACATACAAATCACTGAATATTTGTGAGAGAAAAATAAGCACACAAGGTAAGCAATCTAGTAGATCAGATAAGTGTAAAAAGATTTTCATTAGTGTAGTCAGATGTTTTCCTGTGTTCCGCCCAAATCTCTACCACTTGCGTCCCCCAAGTAAACACACAGAGGCTTACATTAATTATAACTGCTCGGCCATTAGCTCAGACTTATTACTGACTAACTCTTATACTTAAACTAACCCATAATTCTTATTTATGTTTAGCCACGTGGCTTGGTACCTTTTTTCAGTTCTGCCTTCACATCTTGCTTCCTCTGTGTCTGGCTGGCGACTCCTGACTCAGCCTCCCTCTTCCCAGAATTCTCCTCTTCTGCTGGCCCCGCTTGTATTTCCTGCCTGGCTACTGGCCAATCAGCCTTTCATTAAACCTGTGTACAAGGGCATTATCCCACAGCACATTAGTAATGCTGACGACAGACAGACTGAGAAGAGAGAAAACATGAGAATCTTCCACTTCTGTAGCACTTCCCATTCCCGGACTTCCATTTCCAAATGTTCTCCATTTGAGCAAGACTTAAAGCTTGTACAATACCCTTAGGATTAAGAAAAATCTCTAGGGGACTCTGCTACTGGAAGCCTGGACTAGTAAGAGCAGGTCTGACTCAGAATATTTTCACTCCAGGCAGCCAATAGCACTAAGTCTTAAGGAGAACTGAGTCTAAGGTTAGGAGTGGAGTGAAGACGCCTCCATCTGAATTATCCCTCTAAGTGGACACATGGGGGGCCATAGCTACTAAGGACCTGTTTGCCTGTAGCCAGCAGCTGGTGGGAGACCCACTGCCTTCCCCACAAAGAGACCGATTAACCCACTATCAGCTTCCAGGCTGCAGAGTGAACGTACCGTCATAACAGAGACTACAAATAGCCACAACCATTCAAGATTCTGACTTCTAGACCTCAGTCATGACCAAAGTGTCAAAAGTAGGAATATTATATGAAATCATAGGACACTTTGGGCGTCGCAGATGAGATATATTTTGTAACACTTCACCAGCTCTCTCTTCCAAACCCATTTTTTTCTTGAGATTTTACAATGGAAAGAAAGCATAAAATGCAATAACTAATATAATTATTAAATGAAAGACCCTACCTAAAGTCCACAAAAAAATTAATGTCCAAGTGTATATCTGAGCTATGAAATATTTCCTGCTGGCTGTGAAAGAAATTAAAGGGGTAGCCTCTATGAAGAAATGTTTGGCATGATTACTGCTAACAAACCATGGATTTATGATTCAGAGCTAAATTAGTCCTATTAGAAAGTTAAAAGATAAATTACCAAATTTGTTTCAAAGACTGGCATTCCCCTAAGGAAAAGCAGGAAGCTGAGATAAAAACATGTTTATGTGATTAAGTGAATGTGCTTTAGCAGTGGAGAGAGGCTTTGAGAATCTTTCAGCACCTACGGGAATCTCAGCTTGAGGAGCACAGAATTCCAATAATGAGGAGTGTAAATTCTCACTGATGATGTTTGTGTCTGAAAGGCAATTCTCTCTGAGAGAGTTTGTAGCACTTCTTCACCCCTAATTGATATGCCTCTTCACACCAAACTGGTTTCTGTCCTTGCTGGTAGCAACCACTTGCTTTATAAACCACAATTGCAAATATTCCTGTAGAAGAAATAGCAAAACTGATATCAGAGAAATATCTAGAATAAGTAATCAAGTCAAGGTTCAAAAATAAATTTAGTAAGATTGTCACTAGGCCTCTTGATTATGAAGAAAGATAGAAGACAGGAAGCTAGCATTCTACCCTGGTGGAACTTACAATCTAGTTGGAGAGAGAAAACATATATAATTTCATTTTTTTTTTTTTTACAAAAGATAGAATAAGAGCCTGGCATGCAGCTCAGTAGTACAGTATTTGCCTACTATACATGAGGCCCCAAATTAGACCCATAGCACTGAAGAAAGTAAGTGTCCCTAATCTATGTCACTCCATCTTATTTTCTTTGTGGCACTTGCCCTTGGAAAATCACCTTGTGTGTTTATTTATTGAATGTGTGTTCACTGATCATGATGATATTCCTCTACTACTAGTGCACGTTCTACGTAAGAGGCATCTGGCCTATATATCCAGTGCCTGGAACACAGCATTAGTTGAATGACAAATGCTAGTATTAATAATGACTAACACAGATGACTTCCAGGAGTATGTCATTAAGTACACAATGAGTGATGTAGATAAAAGACTGTAGAATCTTAGAGTGGACAGAATGAGGTTCTAGAGCCAACCAAGGCTCCATGCAGGAGAGAAGCAATTGAAGATAAGCCAAATTTGAGGAAGAGGAGAAGGCTTCTTTCCCAAGTGAGGTAGAATGATAAAAAGCCAAACCAAATCCACTGTGAGAATAGTTCTGGGGTAGCTTCTAGATTTCTCCAAATGGTAGATATTTAAAAGCTCCCTTCAAAAACTCTCCTGATTAAGATGCTCCCTGTCTATAACACATGTTCAAACTTTACAGCCACAGAAGGCTCCTTTCCCAGCTCACTACAACCCTACGGCCAATTAGTGTCCAAGTTCTAAGTACTACTTTAGCCATCCCCCTCTCATCTGCACCCTCCCTTCCACTCATACTGCCAACACCCAGAACAAGCTGCCATTAACTTTATTTGAACTATGGCAATAGTCTACGTGCTTATCTTCAATGCAGCCAATCTGTTCCCCAAGTTGTGAGTTCTGTTCCCAGTTCTGCCTATGGATAGATACACCACTGTCTCTGTCTCCTCATCTATACAGTGAGGATCTGTGATGGATTGAACCATCTCGGTGTCCTTTTCCACCGTCTCATTACAGAATCTTAGGATGTCTCTGTCACACACAGAACCCAGCACTGTCCTCCAGCAGGATGATCAAAAGCCATTTTCCTCTAATGTAATTAAGCAGACGACTGTGGAAACTTATCTGAGGGTTTCAACCCAAAGATGATAGGCATTTCTTCTTTGGCTTTATTTAACTTTCTTAAATCCATTTGTTAATTTGCTAATTTTTCCATTCTGAGTAAAGCTTTGGCTATAGTAACTTGTAGGACTGGAGGGATAGCTCCAGTGAGAAAGTGCTTGCTATACAAACACAGGTCCCTAGTCCCATCCCCAGAATCCACATTTAAACAATCTGGGTGCGGTAGTGAATGCTTGTAATCTTAGAGTTGAGGCAGTAGAGAAAAGAGGACTCATGAGCCCACTCCTTAGCCAGCCTCACTTAATTGGTGAGTCCCAGGTTGCAGTGAGAGATTCTGTCTCAAAAATCTAGATGGGTAGCACCTGAGGCTGTCCTTAGCCCAGTACACACACACACACACACACACACACACACACACACACACACACACACCAGTATACACATACATATAAATATTCAAGTAAGTTTTTTAAACTTTGAGTTATTAATAAAATCTTTCTCATACACACTTTCTCTTTTTTCGATTACTCAAAAGCAACTTTAATAATAAAAATCCACTCAAGTGCATGTGAAGACTCAGAAAACCACAACCTTTAGCTCATTGCATGATTTGCAGAAGGCTCCACAGTTCTGAAAATAGACTGATCAGGCTCTATTGCCCCAGCAGCTCTTTCCATCTTCAATAATACTAGAGAGAATCTTCTGAATCTTGCAATATCAGGATTCCCAGATATGGGAAGTTTAACACACACTTTCATACCTCTGAAGTATCTTTTAAACAATCCAGTAATCTTTAGTAGAATCACACTTACCACACTTAAAATGCATAATTGAAATTACTGATTGTCATCAACTAGATGAATGAAAAAAAAAAGGATTTTAGGGCAGTGCCTCAAATACTATAATGTGCCTGGTTCATTTGAGATGCAGGGGTATGAACGGGCTGTGGTTAGTCTAGAGAGGGTGAGGGTCCTGGGAGTCAGCGTTTCCAATAAGCTCCCACATGACCGATGAAAGAAGCCACTCTTCTGGGAACCAAGGCTATGTACAAGGGCAGCCCAGGATAGCCAGAAGGTCTGAGACATCTAGAGGTTTGGGGAGTAAGATGTTAAAAGTTGGTAGAAAACCACAGAAAGGCAATAAAATGTACTTATATTTCAATTCTGATGAGCAGGATCCCATATCTCAGAAACAGATACAACTTTCTGCACCCCTTTTCTACTGGTCCAGTGCTATTGTGCTCCCAGCTCTTACAAAACAAAGTAACAATAGAGTTATTTGACCCACAAAATTCAGTTTCAAATAGAATCCCCAGGTAATTCTAACACACAGCCAGGTTTTAGAATTGCAAGTTTATTTGTTCATTTAGCAAATTTATAGCTCCCGTGTTATGGGTTAAAGAGGCCTTAGAGGGGCCAACTCTCATCATTTCTATAGGCAATCTGTATTTTTTATTTGCAATTGCTAATTTATGTCATGGGGAACCCTTCACAGTAGCAAATAAAGAGTCCTTTGTATTATTTCTTTCTTAGGATTTTCATGCTGCTTTCCCTTGAACTGAAAGACGGCATTAGAGTCTGCATGAAGAGCCTGCAGACCACTTGATTTTATTTATCCTGTCTTCCATTGTAGTTGAATTATTTGCACACATTTATATGAGAATCTTTTCTCAGTAATCCCAATAAAACAAATTACAAATAGAAAAGTTTATACCTTTTCCTTAAGTAGTTAGCAAATAAATCTATCATTTCACAGGGGTAATGGTAAGATGTGAGGGGAAAGCTCATGTTACAGCATTTTTATGAGAGCCTCAAGAGAGAAATCTATCACAGTACTGGTTGAGGGAAATACAAGAAAGATCACTCAATACGCATAAGCGTGCACAAGAAGGATGTGATTCATGTTCCTAAAAGGAAACTATGTCCAAAGTTCATTTATTCATAATAAGTAAGGAAATTTTATTTCTACTTGGGAAATTATAAACCCTGCACCAGTTATGACCCTTTGGAGGGGGGGGGCATAATAAACATAGTGAAAGTTGAACAATGATTTTATTTATTCAATTTGTTCAATTTTGTCATTTTGCCGGTTTAGAAGAAATAAAATGATAAATAATGCTTGTTTTGAAATATCAAAATTATTTTGCTCAGCTTGCTTATGTCTTTGTACCATCTTCTAGTCTACTTTCATAAATATCTTGGGCATTTTCAGAAAATATCCAAATTGTCTCTAACCGTAAATACACTGATCTAAGGACTATGTAAATAAATTACTATTGGCCTGGAAAAATGCGTAGCCTATCTACACACTTTGGAAAAGGAAAGAGCAAAAGAGGCTTGACCTCCCTGTAACCCTACCTCACTCACCTCCAAAAATCTACATGTTTGTGTCTGTACCTGCCCTCCTCAGTACCACAAAAATACTGAGTGTGAACTCTTGACAGCTGGAAAGGCTGTTTATCTCCAGATCAAGTCTTTGATTTTCCTAATATAATCTTACTCGAAAAAGTAGGGGGTGTTTCTCAGTGAGAATTAATTAGCCTTGTTTGGAGGGTAGATTCTTTTTCCTCTTTGTCTCCTTACCTAGAATCCAGCTAAGGCAAACTGAAAGTTGAGAGTCATTTTCTGAAACAGGACATGTTCATCCACATCTGAGGGAAACTGCCCAATCCTGAGTAGAATTCAAGCATTAGAATTATAATCTATAAAATACGTTTTCATAGGCTGATGAGCATGGTGAACAATTCTGATTCCTGGGCTGGTTAGAACTTCTGGCATAGGTTTTGTAGTTGCCGTCTCTGAAGAACATGGATTCCTCTACTCAGTCACCTTCACATGCAGTTTCATTCCTTACCTAAATTACTGAGCCTCACAGGCCTTACCATTTTATTGGAATTACTGAACAAAAGGATTCTTGTATAAAGTGTCAAGGAAGCAAGTCCATTGTATGCAAGGTGCTGCCCCAGTCTTGATGCAGGATGCCTTGAATTAGCTTCTGTGTGTGTTCCTTAAATATTTACCTTGTTCCCAAAGCATTTGGGCCAGCATACAGTGGGGCAGACAATGTAGTAAGGTAAAATAGATTTCAAACAGTAAGTGAAGGAAAAGAATTAATAGAGTTGAAAAGTAAAGTGGAACGTTGAAGAAAGGGATGAGATTGAGCATGCATCCTGACAGAATGCTCAATTGCAGGAGGTAGGCCACAGATAGGGCCTTTCCTTTTCAGTGGATCAGAGAAAATGGCAAACACGATCAATTACTATCTATCCATCCATCTATCTATCTATCTATCTATCTATCTATCTATCTATCTATCATCTATCTATCTATCTATCTACCTACCTACCTATGTATCTATCTCTATATCTCTCCCTCCCTCCCTCCAACCCTTCCTCCCTCCCCCTCACTCTCTCACTCTTCTCTTTCTCTCACCCTCTCCCCTACCTCAAGCTCATTATTGACACAAAAGGTAGTTTCTCTACTCTAAAGAGAAGGGTTGTAACACAGCCCTTACTGGAGAGGATCACCAAGCCTTGACTCCATAGATGGTGGGTTTAATTTTACACCCATTTGAAGAAACGACCTCCTTTATATCAGTGTGGAAACTGGAGAGCTTCAATCCTACATAAGCTGAACGTGGTCATCTTTGCTTTTGCCTGTAAATCTCCATCATTCATCAAGGAGAACAGGTGACGAACTGACGCGTGGCAGGTGTGCTCAGGAAGAGGTCATAGGGCTGTCCCTTGCTTTAAATTGGGGTTCTAATCTATTGGAGAGGGGGTTAGACTTGTCAAGGAATCTACACGATCAAGCCCAGGCGTTACCTGACTTTGGGCATTTCCAGAGAAGTGATGCAGTTAAACGTCTTTACATGTCGAAGATCAATAAAATAATAGTTAACATTAATTGTGCGTGGACACTATGCCTAAGACTTGACATTCCATATTTTTAAGTCTTTCCAACAACTCTCAGATAGAGATTTCTGTTTTATGCATGTAGTAACAGAAAAGCCCAATCACTTCTGTCCAAATCATAAAGCTAATAAGCATCAAAGTCAGGATTTAAACCTGAAAATTCTCACCCCAGAGTTCCTTTCTTTATTGTGAATGCCAACACTCACTTGCTTCAGCCCTTACCCTTTCACACACCTTTTGAGTACTGCCATTTGTGACTTCCTTTTCTTTTTCTTTGGTTTGGCCTGACTTCTCTTCCAATAAAAAAAAATGGGGGGAGTTAAAAAGAAAATCTCTGAGGGTTATTTGTGTGGCCCCCTACATCACCCTCGACTCTCTTCTCAAAGACATGCCACCTAATGTGGTAAACAGACATCTGAGGATACACTGGGCAAGCCCTGCCCTAGAACTGGAAACTGAAAAAGATGCCAGATGCCTCGAGACAGTCTGTGGTCAAAGACATAACTCAGAAAGAGTGTCTCTCCCCAATTCTCCGTTTCTCCTTCATTACCGAGTCTCAATTCCCTTTGCCCACATCAAAAGCCAAGATACTCGCTTCCCCACTTGGCTCATTGATTTGCCCTGCCAGAAAACACCAGCCTGAATTATCCTGATGATAAAACCTTCCGCCTGAGCCTAGAGCCCACTTCCTCAGCCCTTCTTTGATGTCTTTAGAATTTTTCTTTTTTGGAAAAACCATACTGGCAAGCACACCAAACTCCTTCTACATACTTGGGATTTTACAGTGGCTTTTTTGGAACTCTGTTGGATTTTACATGTCAGTCGATCTTGCCTGGATAGAACCCCACAAGGACCTGCTGACACCTCACGGCACAATTTCACAAAATGTTCTAGGAAAAGATAATTTTCTAATTATAACACCAAATTCTGCTTATGAAGGCATTTTCCGACCACTCCATCTCCAGTGGTGGAATAGTCTGAGGGTGAAATTAGACCCAGGGCGCATACTTTCTTTTCCTTTCTCCCTGTCTAATTCACTCTTTTCTCTCTTTTGGGGGGTATAAGAAAAGTTGTCTAGAAAAATAAGCTTTGCTTTACAAATGCTCGCAGAGAGTACATCCCTAAAGAAGGTCATTTTTCTCACATTTACCCTTGGAAACAATGGTCCAAACCAATCTTCTGGACCTGTTGGATTAGGACCCCAAAGGAACATAACCTGTCTATTTCACCCCCTTGGCCCTTTCTACTCTTCCCGCCCCTCAACCTTCAGACTTTGGTTGATATTTACTTTCAGATCAGCTCCCCCTTAAAATACTCTCAAACAAATAGGGAATCAAAGAATGCTTGTTAGAATCAGGGGAGTGTGGCAGGGTGTGGAGAAAGGATGGCCGATGGGCATATGAGTGCAGCTGGGTAACAGTGAATTCACAGAAACTTCAAGACAGCTAGTAGAGGTGATCTTGAGTATTCCTAACATAAAGAAAGTATATATATATCTGAGGTGATAGCTATATTAATCATGCTGATCTAATCACTGTATTGTATACATAGATTGAAACATCATGCTGTACCTCATAAATATGAACAATTAGTGTCAATTAAAAAAACATGTTATATATATTATATATTACATATGTGGTGTGTGCATATATAATGTATTATAGTATGTATGTGTCCCTTCTCTGATTCACTATACCAGTGTTACTCAGCTGTGGTCTGTGGATTCTCTAAATCCAGGAACCAGAGACAAAAGTTTGAAGAAACACCTAGAAGCTTTCTGAGTACAGAAAGTTTAAGCACCTCTGCTCTATATAGAGTTCAGTGCCGTGTTCCACCCTCCTATAGCCCTTCCCATCCTCTCATGGCAATGGTAATTCACCTGTTGAATGTCTACCCTCTACATAAGACATAACTTCAGTCAGCACAAGGACATCACTTTCTGGCTTAAAAAGGTGTTAATAAATATGTATTGACCCAAATAGAAGGAAATAAATATTTAAGAGCTACTTTTTCTCTTAAGGAATATTCAATTTCAGGAATTAGTCTAATTTCACATTTAAGAGAAAACACCCAATAAAGCAATTAAAAGATATTTATATGAGGAATTTAGCTTTCAAAATTATGGCCATAACTTGGGCTGGGGACATGACTCAGTAGTTAAAGGGCTGACCCCACAAGCATCAGAACCAGAGTTCAAATTCCCAAAATCCACATAAATCCTTGAGTGGCAACTTGCCTGCAATTTCAGCCTCAGAAGGTGGAGAAAAGGCTCTCCAGAGCAAACTAGCTAACAAGGCTAGCCACATTGGCAAGCTCTGAGCTCGACTGGGAGACTGTGCCTCAATGAACAAGGTATAGGAGCAATGGAGAATGATTCTCAGCATCAATCTTGGGCTTCCACCTCCTTCTGCACACACACATATGCGTACCTAGACCAATGGTTCTCCACCTTCCTAATACTGAGACCCTTTAATACAGTTCCTCATGTTGTGGTGACCCCCAATTATAAAAAATATTTTTATTTTTTTGCTTCTTCATAATTGTAATTTTGGTACTGTTACAAATCATAATGTAAATAGCTGTGTTTTCCAATGGTCTTAGGTAACCCCTGTGAAAAGGTTAACACCCCAAAGGGGTCATGACTCAAAGTTGGGAACCTTTGACCTATACACATGCTACCCACACATGTGTGCCAACACACATGAAAAACATCTCTACAGGGACATGCCACCAAACATATCAGAATGGAAAAAGAAAAAGAAATAAATACAGAGTTTGATTTTTTAAAAGCTATATCCAAAAAATGCTCATGTGTCTGATCATGTAGATATTCTGGCCACTCCATCTGACCTGTACTGTCACGAGCAATGTTCTGAGCAGCAGCAGAAACATTGCCAATGACTAGAGATAAGTTTTATTCTTGTTTCTTAAAGATTTCCAAGAAGGTTTAAAGCACAAAAGAATTTTCATACAAAATCTGAAGAAATCCAACTACATAAGGAAATTCCTTTTAATCCTACAGGCAGCTTCCTCACTTGAGGAGGTGAGGGGGTCATATTTCAGGATAATATGTCTATTTGAAAAGAAGAGCATCTACTTGTTAACATGTCACTTAGCTTCTTATTTTGTAAAGGACGTGCATGTGTGTTTGTGCATGCACACATATTTAACTCACTAAAAAGAAAGTTTTGGCACAAAAACAAAGCTCTGGGTTCTCTGCTAGACAGAAGATGACTTGGGAATCCCTGAACTAGCGGTAACACTAGGTTGTCATCAGTAGAAGTGGGAGATTTCCCAGATTCCAGACTGGGCTTCTCACCAAATATTCTCTTTCCTCACTCCACCCACATGACAAGTGGCACATGGAGAGAAGCAGGGGGCCAGCTGTGACTGAGTGAAAGCCTCAGAATAAGTGAAAGGAACCTACTGTGGCAGTTCTGCCCCATAAACCCCCAACAGAAGTATTTAAAATGCAGAAAATAATAAAAATGTAATTCAACTTAAGGATTGTTAGTTATAGCTGAATAAAAGGGACATTTTTGAACTAAGTTTCTGGTGTCCCATAAACAAAATTCCAAATAATGCCGAATGCTGAAACTGAAAAAATTCAAGCAGACCTTTACAAATGTAATCCACTTGGGGAGTCACTGTTGGGAGACACGATCAGTCTGGTGATGCTGTGTATAGTAATGTTAACATTGGCCAGAAACATCAGAACTGGTTGCTTTTCTTATTATCAGCAGCATATTTACTCCCATCTTATGAGTGAGACAAGAAATAACTGTCAACATCCGTCCTAACACTGAGATAAGTTTAACATTGACAACCAGACTGTATGAGTCCACCAGGTCTTCTGCTTCCGCACTAACGGGAATCTGGTAACTCTTAGTGTTGACTCATAATTTCTTGATGAATTAGGCAAATGTGAAGTAGAAGAAAAAAAATCTTATTTTCATGATGTAATTCCTGGCTCCACTTCAGGGCATTACCTACAAGGAGAAAGTTACCATTTTAACTTTCTGTAAATATCAACAGGCAAGTCTGTCCTCAAACAGTAGGGAGGGTCTGAGAAGGTTTGACCACCCTGAGTCTAAGAGCAAGACAACTCCAAGGCTTTCTAGTAGATTCTTTTTCCAATTGCTAGTAGAGCTACAGGGTTGTTTGTTTGTTTGTTTGTTTTCCTCATTATCTTTCAAATAAAGTTACTTCCTTTTCTAATTAAGTAGGAGACAGTTTGAAAGCCTGGAAAAGCAGCAACAGACAAGAGGGGAAAAAATAGTATGATAGTGATCCCATAGTTAAATTTTTTAAAAAAATGAAGGAGGGAGGGAGGAAGGGAGGGAAGGATGGAAAAAGAGAGACAGACAGACAGACAGAGAGAGAGACAGAGAGAGAGAAACTGTACTACAGTCTAAAATTCCAGGGGAAGTGGGTCACTTTGGTAGAAACAACTGTCAGGGTCACCATATGATTAATTGTTTTGTTTTCAGCCTTCTGAAAACACTCTCTTCTGTTCTCAGGGCCTTCTCCCTTTGCCCTGACTCCCTTTCTTAAAAAAAATGAAATAAAAAAAGAGCTCCTGGGATTTTTTGCACATCTGCAAAATCAATGTCAGTTCCAGGTTCCTTATTCCTGTGCTGAACCAATGTGACATCCAGCCTTAGAAGAGAGAGCCAGTCCTCACCAGACAAACAAATGGAGCTGACCTAAGACCTGGGGGACTCTGACTGAGAAATAGCAAAGGAAAGGATTTCCAGCCTGTCTGGTCCTCAGACCACTGACAAATGCAACCATATAAGAGCTCAGTGATAAACCGATGGGATCATGAAAAAAAAGAAATACCAGGTGAATTTAACATTCGGAGTACCTGGAGAGAGTATGGGATAGATAGAATCATAGGATAAAACTTAGCATGATTCTTATTTTGGTAGTTTTTTTTTTCAGGAAAATAATCATCAAAGTTGGAATAATATTTTCTAGCTGTCCATCTCCTTAATTATGATTTATGTCCCCCAACTGATTAATGGGAAAAATGGCATTTTGATGCTATCAATAAATAGAAGTAATGCTTCTGGCCTGTGACTTTCTTTCCACTAATAAAAATACTTGAGCCTTTCAGGGTTTTGTTGACCTCTATTAAATTCAGGTAAACTTGGAAGTGAACGAAACAGAAAACCTGTTCTTGTTGGAAACGGATAAAGTCATACTTTGGAATGAGGTTTTTAAAGGTTAGGAGAAAATGCATTTGGGGCCATTTTTGTGGAAGAAACCACAATCAGATCTTACTGTCCCCACCAAGGCTATGAAGAATTGTTTGTGACTGTTAAAATGGTATTTTCTTTGAGGTGAAAAAAAAAAGTCCAAACAGTTCCTGGAAACCCTACCTCTCTAAGAAGATGGCATTTTTCTGAATTGAGGATAAAGGCATTGGCTACATATGGAGTACATTTCCCTGTTTAACATTGATTTGTTTAAAATTGAGGGGAAAACCGCTTGGCAAAATACACTGGCCAAGGCAATGGCAAAAGTCCTTGCAGTCTATCCTGATTCCTTTCCATGGTTCACCTCTCAGTTGACCAGACATCCGGGCCAAGATTATGAGTCCTGAATTGAAAACCAACAAGTTGGGGGCTCTTTTAGCATGTGAACCCCAGCACTGGCTTTTTTTGTGGGAGCCCACAAAAGCTTCCTAGTGAGATCTGAGCTTGCTTTACACAGCAGGGCTGCATTAGGGGATGGCTTGACCACATGCATGGTCACCAGGTGCCTGGGATAGTATACACTTGGCTGTGCTGGGGGAGATCTTTTGCTCCACCCCTTGGCATTCCTTTAAAAGCCCTTTAGTAGAGATAGAAGGGGCTAGTGGGGCTAGTGGGGACCCAGGCCCTCCCAAGGCTATCCTATGTTTCTAACTGTCTCTCTCCTCCATATTTCTATCTACATATTCCTCATTTCTCCTTGCTCAAGAGTACCCTAGGGCTGGGCGTTGGTGGCACACGCCTTTAATCCCAGCACTCGGGAGGCAGAGGCAGGCGGATCTCTGTGAGTTCGAGGTCAGCCTGGGCTACCAAGTGAGCTCCAAGAAAGGCGCAAAGCTACACAGAGAAACCCTGTCTCAAAAAACCAAAAAAAAAAAAAAAAGAGTACCCTAGGGGAAAAAGTGGGGGCAGGCCCCCCCACACTTTTTGTCTCCTCTCTGCAGAGAAGATCTAAGGAGAAACACCTAACAGTTTTCCAGAAACCAGACAGATTTCTCAGAGCACTAGCAGTGGTTGGTTTTTGAAGGACCCCATAGCCTTAATAAGAGTTCACAGAAGGGAATCTAGATGTAGAGCCCTTCCAAAAGTACAGTGACTCGTTCCTCTGCTTGGCCAGGTTACTCTTGGTTTTAACTGCCAAAGATCCCAAGTCCCCGAAAGTCCTCAGCTTAGTGCAAACAATGACAATGATCACTCAGACAGGATGGTGTAGGTGTCGCTGTGGCTCAAACATCGAGAAAACAGAAGCTGGGGAAAACGTGCCCAACCTGAAGCACAAGAGAGTCACAAAAGCTCTGATCCTAGGAGGTAGCACTTGTGGAATTCTTGTTTTGATGCACAGCTCTGCCAGTGCTTTACATATGCACTACCCACACACACTGGAAACTACGATAGCTGACTGTAACAAGAGAAGAGAGGAAGTACTTCCTTTAGTTCACAGTTTCAGAGGGCTTACGTCCATCATGGCAGGAAGGCCTGGCAGGGTAGCCCCTTCATCTTAGCAGCAGTGTATGATAGAGGTTCTTCACCGACTGTGAGCCAGGAAACAGAGATACCAAAACCGGAGGCCGGATTATAACCTCCAAAAGCCCACCTCTGTCATTTAGGCACCACCTTCTTTAAGGCTCCAGTCTCCCGAAATAGTGCCACCACATAGAAAACAAGCGTTTTCAAAGCATGAGCCTGTGGGTGGCATATCATATTCACGTCATAAGAACAAACATGTCAGTTCATTCTGATAACGGCCCTGAGTGTTCCTTATTATTTTCCCCATTTTAGAGAGGAGGAGAATAAATAACAGAGAAGTTGAACGATATGCCCAAGTACACACAGGTGGTTATAACTGAGCCAGAATAACTATCATGGAGTTGACTTAAAGAACAGTCCCTTCTTCCACTGAAAGACTGCTCACTCCCCATAGCTTCTTCAACTTTTAAGATCCAGTTAGACTAGGGCCTATTTCTTCTCTTTCTGCGACTCCAGGACCTTGCAAGATGCCAGATGCTCCCTCAAGAAACAGATCAAGGAAGAGAGAAACCAGTAAAGCGAATGCTTGTTAAATGCCAATTGGTTTAGCACCTCCTAAAACAGAATCCATGAGCTTCTATGGAATAAAGTTATAAAGTCTTAGAGCAAGGTTACTTGAAAACTGCATCAGTAAGCCCTGCAGTACTTTCCCTCGGAAGAATTCCTTCAGCCATTGATCCCTGGGCACTGGGCAGCCTTTTGTGAGCTAAGCACCCTGCCAGATGGCTGCTCTGAGCTCTGTTAAATCCCCTCTCAAGGAGCAATGGTATTGTTTGAATAAAGTTGCCTCTGTTACTGTTACTTGGCTTACCATTTAAGAGTATTACAAACTCTAAGGAGAAAATTCATTTTTAAAAAGTTAACAGTGTCCTATTGAATAGTGTCGCGCAACATGCCCCAGACTGGCCACGAGAATTAATCTTATTAAGAAAAGTTGTTCTATGTAACCTGGCTTTCTACATAAAAACAGAATCCTGGAAACTTGTGACTTTGATGAGAGGAGAGGAGAAAAAGGCAGCCTGGATATATGTCCAGGTTAAAACTTAAAATCAAGGCAAATGAAAAATGCATCCAACTGGGAGTCTAACCATAGATGTACTGAGACAACAAATCCAGTCTTTCCCATTATAAATAAGGGCCTCTGACATGTCTTTTCCTAGGCATGCCTGAAACATATGTATTTATGATCCATGTATCAGAGACTACTACCACACAATTGTGATTATAAAACAGCTCTCTGTCCTTTTCTTCCTTCTTTCTTTTCTTTCTTCTTTATTTTTTTTTGTCTACGTCATCTGTTTTTGACTCCGTATTCTTTTTGACTTCCTAAACCTTGACCCACCTCAATGTCAATACCACAGTATTCTATTTCCCCCAAGGGTGTCCTTTGCTGTGAAAGTAAGGCATAAACATTTGAACCAGGTGGCTAGGAGGAAGAGATTTCTAAAGTCCATCCCTTGAGGAAACAAATGATTCATGGAGCTCTTGATTTAGGTGTTTAGTGTTTCCTAAAATTTCCACAGAAGTAATGAAGAAATAGAATCTGAGGAATGGACCTTTGCTTTGGGGCCTTACAGTAAGCTTAAACACATCCTTCGTCCTACTAGCCACCTGTGAACAACTCCTTTTACGTTCCTTGGCAATAATCCTAGAAATACATTTCTACCCACCGATCCATCACTCATCTTTCCACCCATTTTTCATTCCATCCAACACGGACTTTTAAAGTTCAGCAAAGAAAAGAGCAGGCAAAGCTCCTTCTTTTACAGGACTCTGAGTCTACTGAAAAATCACATAATAACTAAGAAAACAACTGAATAAAGTATTTTCATATAGCAAGTGACATAAAGAATAAATAGAAGAATATAGCTTGGAGAGGAAGTAGCAGCCACTCTACATGGGGGGAGGCAGGGGTACTTTCCGAGGAAACAATAGCTTAGCTAATACCCGAAAAGGTTAAATTTAAAAGAATACTATTCCAGGTCTAAGAAATTGTAAATGGAAAGACCTTAGAGGCCTCAGCAAGCAAGGTGTGTTTCCAGAACAGCAAGAAGGCACTGTTTTTCTAGAACAAGCTCAGTGCAGTCAGGTGTCAGTTGGATTTGGAGGCTCACAGAGAACTTTCTAAACCAAGGGAATTTGTTTTATTCTAAACACATTAGAAAACCATGGAAAGATGTGAAGGGGAGGAGTGACATGATCTGACTCATAATTGCAACGAATCCATGTGGCTTCTGGGTAGAGAAGAAGAATGGAAACAGAAAAAAAAATTTAAGAGATGGTTGTGATGAATAAATGAGAGATGTGGTGACTTACACTAACCATGGACTCCATCAGAGGTGAATATATTAGTGAAATAATTAAAAGACAGAGCTGACAGATCTTGTGGTTGATTAAGTTATGAGGAATGGGGGGAGGGGCAACCTAGAGCAACTTGAGTAGGTAGCAGTGCCATTTATTGAGAATGGCTCTTTGTGAATGAGACTAAACCACGTAAGCAGAGTAAGTTAAGTGTGCCTCCTCTTATTCCATATTTTCTTGAGATATGAGAGTGTTTATGCTTCCAGAATTTGTAGTTGTCTTCAGAGTTCAGCTTCTCAATGTACCTTTTTAAAAATTTATTTACTTTTTTAAAAAGTTTTTTTTCATTTTACATACCAATCCCAGTTCCCCTCCCTCCCCTTCTCCTGACCCCCACATCCACCAGTCCTACCCCATCCTCTCCTCAGAGGGGGTAAGGCCTCCCTCGGGGAGTCAACAAAGTCTGGCATACTAAGTTGAGGCAGGACCAAGCCCCTCCACCCCTTGTCAAGGCTGAGCAAGATATTCCCACCCTAGGAAATGTGTTCCAAAAAGCCATTTCATATACCCAAGATAAGTCCTGATTCCACTGCCAGGGGCTCCCCAAACAGATCTAGCCACATAACTGTCACCTACATTCAGAGGGCTTAGTTTGGTCCCATACATGTTCCCCAGCTGACAGACCAGAGTCCATGAGCTCCCATCAGCTTGGGTCAGCTGTCTCTGTGGTTTTCTCCATCATGATCTTGACCTCACTTGCTCCTGTAATCCCTCCTCCTTCTCTTCAAATGAAGTCTAGGAGCTCAGCCCAGTGCTTGGTTGTGAATTATTGCTTCTGCTTCCATCAGTTACTGGATTTAGGTTCTATGATGACAATTATAATTTTTTTATGTGTGTATCTCAGAACAAGTAAAACATTTGTTGGAGTCAGAGCTACATAAACTCATAGCAATGAGAAATAATTCTCCCTGGGATGTAGGAAAATGAGACAATAAGCAAAATGATGCCTTTTAATTTTCCAATCCTCTCAATGCAATGAGCAATTTAACTGAGTCACTAGTACATGAGAACACAGAAAGTGGGGTTAGCTTGGTGATCTGAAATGTTTAGTCTCAAAATCAACTTCAAGACTAGTGGACTCTTGGATATTTTGTCATTGAAAAGTCTATTATAGTTCCATATTTTTTGGAGTCTATTATAGGTTTGGATCTTATGCATTAACTCTCAGACCACTGCCATTAGTATCTTACATATTATATTGATATGATTCTTTGCAGCTTAAGGTATAAGAATTTGCAGTCAGTAGACTGCTTACTATGTAACATCTATTGGAGTCCTAATTAAGCATGTCCTGCCACATCTCAGTTTACCACACTTTGTCACACACAGGTTAGTAAATATAGGTCCAAAATAACGTAATATGAAATAGATCTTTTAATAGACTTTATTAACTACAACTGATCAGTACATGAACATAGAGAGTTCTTTTTTTTTTTTTTTTTTTTTTTTTGGTTTTTCGAGACAGGGTTTCTTTGTGTAGCTTTGCGCCTTTCCTGGAGCTCACTTGGTAGCCCAGGCTGGCCTCGAACTCACAGAGATCCGCCTGGCTCTGCCTCCCGAGTGCTGGGATTAAAGGCGTTCGCCACCACCGCCCGGCTACATAGAGAGTTCTTGAGCATTAAAATTTTCACACTGGTGAAAAATCCTGTTCTGAATTTCTATAGCTTGTGAAAGTTCTTTTATGAGGATCATCTTGAGCAAGAACCCAGAAAGTGATACTGGAAAACATTACTTCTAAAACATAGAGTCTGTCTGAATGATTAGAAGCAATTGACAAATTAATTGGCTGTCTAAAGATAATACATGGTCTCATCTGGTCATCTTGACCAGAAATTTTACATGCATGCTCTAAACTCCTCTACAAAAAGACGTTATAAACTATTAGCATTTCAACCAATACTCTGTGTTAACAATGCTGAGTCAAGTAGAATCCGGACAGAAAATGCAGCAGGTGGCCTGCTGTAGACCAGATGGTTCTCAGTAGTCCCAGGTCTATTAGTGAATGGCATAAGGTGCGACTGTAGCCAGTCATTGGCATTTCTTTGCATGACATTTGAACCTAGGAAAAGAAGTGTTTTCCTAACCTCCTCCAGCTGAATGTTTGACCTTAGTCCTCATGACTACAAAATGCTATTATTAGTCATAAGACTATTCAGGCCCTTTTAAATTCCAGTCATGCTACTTGGCGCTCTGACCTAAGCCTAACAGGAAATTCAAAATCCTAATTATTTCCAAGAGGTCTAATTCTTTAGCATTTGCTTTGAATTTTCCCACCTCCCTGTGTAACCAGAAGGTATGGTAAATGTTCGTGAGGCTGTGATATAAAATCCTTCACAAGCAAGGAGCATATTTTCCAGAGGAAACTGCTTAAGTGTGTGTACTGTCTACCTTGGAACTGAATCACAATTTGTCGTGGTAGGCTAAGTGGGCTTAGGAAAGCCATCACATCTATGTTTTGTGGAATAAGTAGAAAATGTTGTTTATTAAGTAAAGTCCAAGCAAGTAGAAAGGGACCCAAGTGACAAAACGGAAAGGGTGGAGAGAAAAACAACAAAGTGGAAGGAGAGAGAATGGGTAGTGGGGTGAAAGGTGGAGTTGGGAAAGGTAGAAGGCAGAAGGCAGGGGGTAAAGGGGAGAGGGAGAGAATCAACCAGTATGGAATATTCATGATGATCCTACGTGAAAATCCATTATTTTGTAAGCTAATTCAAAAAAATTCTTAATTAAAAAAGGAAATATTTGTCTGAAGCCTTGTATAAATGATACACCTCACAAATAACATTCAGCACTTAGCAAGTAGCAAATATTATCCGCATTGACATCATTCATTTATGTAAAGGGAGGAACTAACTGACATCACTTGCCATTTCGGCCTGTGCTCACTGGGTCCTCCAAGTTGACACTGCTTTAAGTTAGATCAATGTTGGTATCTATTTGCGTACATCTACATTGCTAGTCTTTATTGTTAGAATGATAATCATAATCACCTATTGTTCTCAGAGCCGGGCCTGTCTCTGACAATCTTGGTGACACAAACATCTTATAGGTATGCAGAAATCACTGAGAGGACCTCCAGTTAAATCTGTGGCATCGTAGAATTTCTTTAATTTTTTCTTACATTTATTTATATATTTATTTTGTGTAGTGTGAGGGACACGCATGTCACAGTGCTGATGCCTTGATACATGTGTGGAAGTCAAGGGGCAACAAGTGGGAACCAGTTCTCACTTTCTACACTGTGGATCCTAGGGATGGGATTAAGGTCTTCAGATTTAGAGGAAAGCCCCTTCACTCACTAACCCATCTCACCGGCCCTTTGTCATTTTCCATGTTGTTACTTAACTAGCAGACACTTCTCTGCTATAATCACAGCAAAGGAAGCAAGTGAATTGAGTATAGTTTTGTTGACTTCTAATACTCAGTGACAGTAGAAAATTTTCAGGAAGAGGAAGATATAAGAAAGGTATAGACTCTTACATTGTGTGTTACACATGTTGATTGTATTTAGCCCATACATTGTATTATCATGAATAGCTTCCCTATATGGGCTCCCTGCTAACTTAAATTTTCTTTAAGGTGATAAAGTTAAGTAAAGAGTGTAATGACACATAGGTCTTCAATAAGGAGTTTCAAGGGAATTATATTCATATGTACATATCATACAAGCTGACATCAATTAAAACCCAAATTAATGAGGCAATCTAAGTTAAAAGGGGCTTTTCTACCTTCCTGAACCATGTGTGAATTGTTTTTCATAGCAGAATGAGCTGCTTCCATGATAAGTGAGTGAGTGAGTGGGTGGGTGAGTAGAGAAAATGAAAGAACAAGCCATGTGTCCAAAACCTGGGATCTAGCACTAAACTGTCACTAAGAAGAGGCAATCACTGTGTTTGGAATCAAAACAGAAGAGAAGGAAGATCCTTTAGGTCAAGAAGGGTAAGGGATTGCAGAGTTTCTAAGAAACAAGCAGGAACAGGAAGATCTTCCTTAAGAATTCCTTAGCCTCCCCACCCCTCTTTCCTGGAACTTCCTGCTTTCTTGGTGATTTCAGAATGCGTAGAAGAGAAAAAAGAGAGGGTCAGTCTTCCTAGGGAAGATTCCCCCTCTGACTATCTAATACCAAATGGTACTGGATAAACATACAGAAGCAACACTAAATGAACTCAACAGGTTGTATTAAGTGTGTGTGGGGGGGGGGGGGGTGTGTGTGTGTGTGTGTGTGTGTGTGTGTGTGTGTGTGTGTGTGTGTGTGTGTGTGTAACAATAACAATTAAAGAAAAAGAGGCCATTGACTTGAAAGAGAAGGGGTAATATGAGAAGGGTTGGAGTGAAGAGGGAGAAATGATGCAATTACATTTTAATTAAATAAAGTTTAAAAACATAGTTTTTAAAAAGAATGAGAGGAGAGAGAAAAGAGACTGAACAGAAGATGACTCTTGAAGAAAGGAGTGACTTAAAGAAAAGAAAGGGCTCACAGGATGAAAAGAACAGCAAAGAGCACTCCCAAGCCATGCAGAACATAGAGAGTTGCATAAAGATAACTAAACACAAGCATGCCATCTCCCTTGCTCGCCACCAACTCCAGTACAGCTGGCTTACTGCCAGATGGCATGGTTATTGGTCAAGAGATCTGAGAGCTGCTTAGAGACATGGAATATTAGATACGTGGCATAAGACGGAACAAACTATCAAAGAAGCTGGCTACTCAACAGGCCAGGCAAGGGTCAACCAGTGAGTCCAGAACACTTGCTTTGTGCTTGGGTGGCTCAAAGTCACCAGCACGTCTGGAAGGACAAGGCTAAAGGACAGGAGGAGAGAGATGTGGTGATCCTCACAGAAAACCAGCAGAAATGACTTAAAACCGAGGCCATATGGTTGTTAAGGCAAAATAAATAAATGATAAATAAATAAACTGCAGATAGCCTTAGCACAGGCAAAAAGAGTCATAACTTTATAACCAGCATTCATTCTGCTTTATTATCTGGCATATGATTGATTCAGATTTCCGTTACTTAATTAGCTATCGATTTTGTCAGGAACATTTTTTTTTTCAAGTTAAACAGAATATAGCTTTAGTGAAAGATGTGTCTTTGAGAAAAGGGCAAGATGAGGCCAAGCTGATAGGGGAAAGGTGCCCAAGTAAGAACACCCAGCTATTATCACACAAAACCTCCAAGAATGTTATAGCAGAGAGTTTTCTAGGAGGGAATGATGCCTACTCTGCCTGTTAGTGTTTGTTTCAAAGTTCATCCAAGCTTTAAAAGAGGAGAAAATTGACACTAACTGGATCATTGCAGAAGAAAAAGATTAACCCTCCCAAAAAAATCACATCCACTGACTACTTTCAAAGCCCTACTTTTGACAATTTTTTCAATATTTGTTTTAATTCTACAGTATTTAAGTTTGGGGACTAAAGGGAAATCCATGTGCTATCATATTCTCAAAAGATTCATTTTGTTAGTATGTGCTTGAAAGGTCCCAGGGCATGCAAGAAATATATCCATGTGGAGAGAGGAGATTTATAATTGCAATTTTGCTGTCTTCTTTCCTCTTTGCCTAAAAGCTACTTTATTTTAAAAGACAAAAACAAAAAGAACCACCTCATTTGGTATCAGTGACCTTGCAAAAACATTCAGGCAATAATTTATTGAAAAAATAATATAAGATATGCAAAAAAACCAAGCTGTAAATATATGTATCTTATGACCCAAAGTACATACCTGAAAGAAGATATATTAAAAGTATTTTAAAATTCCTCAGTAGAGAAATTCAAGTTGTAATTTGAAGGTTGTTGCTAGAGAAATCAATAATAAGATGACACCTTGGACAAAAATAATGTTTGTTAGGGGACAGCAACTTCGTTTTTGGCCAAAAGAAAACTCAAACTATATCCATAGAGTGATTGAGTATTAAAGGTGGTTACAACTGTAAAATTATTTCATCTATCATTTCATTTCATAGGCACAAAAAAAAATCTAATGCTTCCACCACGATGTTTAGAAATAAATTACCCAAATTGTTAAGAGCTAGTAAGTGGCCATCCAGATCTTGAGGTCATCTCACCAATTCTAAGGAAGAGTTTTTTATTTTTGTATGACCTAATCAATTAAAACCTGGCAGGGATTAGAGAAATAGAACATACTGACATCTCAATATTTGTAGAATAAACCTCATTAAATCAAGAATGAAATGACAATTTTAAGGACTCTTCAGCAAGTTTCTAACAGAAAAAAAATAAATCCAGAGGCCAAAGTTGGGAAGAGCAAAGAAAGATTATGAATAGACGCCATGTGAAATAGAAGTAATGTATGTCTGAGGCAGAGGCCCAAGGTGTATGTTTCACAGCTGTCTTTAGAGAAATGACTGGATAGGGGGTGGGGGCAGTGTGTAGTGTCCTCTCTGATGAGGAAAGGAGAGGAAATGAATTTAAATTACAAATAAAGAAATTTAAGTTAGATGGAAAGATTTTTTTTACTGGCACCAAAGGCTTTGTAAACCCTGGAAAGGATTCCTCGGGAGGCTTTCTAATTCCCTATCTGGATGTATTTACAAGAAGAAAGATACCCATCAGCCCTGGGTGACTGAATCAGAGACCTGAAGGAATTTGCTTTCAGCTGAGTTCTGTGAGTGCAGGTCTGTTTCTGTCCAGCCCAGTGCAGACCCCAGAATGGCCAGTGACATTGCTCCCAAGGACAACCCAAAGCAATCACTTCCTTGGAAAATCAATTGGCATCTGCTCGTTGGTTATAAGTGGAATGTACAATTATAATACATTCTGGTTTTTATTTTCTTTTTAGCCTGGTTTCCAGTGGAAAGAAAGAAGGCTTATGAAATCTCTCTGGCAGGCTGTACACTGCTTAATACATTTTTCATTTTCCTTCTGCAGGCTGGTTACAACCAAATCTCTTAGAAAATAGTGGAGACCAAAGTAACAGACATGAACCCTTTGAGTGGGGAGTGGGTAATACCCTTTCCTCTTGCTCCGGAGGGAAACTTCTTTCCTTCATCAGCCTCTCCTTCCTTATCTTCGAAAAGACTACATCAAGTTTTCTGCACACTGAGAAATTCACTTGCTTCAGTTCCAACATAAAAACAGCGCCCATACTAGCACTTTGTACCAAATCCTCTAATTGATTCTATTTCTCTGTTTACACAGCTGTACATCTGTTCACCCATTGTTTTCACTGCATCAATTGTCTGGTTTTTTATTGTGAGCTCCTAGAGGCAAGGTGTGGAGCCTGTTTCATTTACTTTATACAGCACTGTGTACACATGGGCAGGTGTGACTGTGTTTGGCAATAATGGTTCCTGGTATTCACTGAATGTTTTAAAAAAAAAATTACTGTGCATTGATCAAAGCTGTAAAGAGTGGGCTCGGAGAGAAGGGTCTTTGTGATCTCCTGATTCTCTTACATGCAGCACAACAGAGTCATAATCATTGTCAGGATTCATCAGGGTGTTGAACAGTGTGAATAGGGTCCAGCCGGCCACTGGAAAGGCTGATAGATCGGGATTGGAAATTGAAAATAACCAAACAAACAAGGAAGCATTTATTTAGGAGTTTGACCCCAAGCATGACCTTCCCATCTTTTGTGTGAAAGCCCCATCTTGCTGGAATTCTCAGTTCAGAGCACTGGTGGTCACATGAACTGTGGCATCTCATGCACCCCGCAGAAGACTATAAGTTCACAGCATCCTGGTTGTCTTATGTCTTTGATTTTAACCCTTGGAAAGCACAAGTCTTCTTCTTCTTCTTCTTCTTCTTCTTCTTCTTCTTCTTCTTCTTCTTCTTCTTCTTCTTCTTCTTCTTCTTCTTCTTTTATACCAGAATTAGTGTTTCTACCTTCCCACCAATTCCTGTAAAAATACCCTCCAATCTTCCCTTTTATCTCTCAGTTGTCCTCATTGACCCAAAAAGACAGAGATGAGTCAATCCACATTGCTTGTTGGGTTAAAAAAATTCCATTTTTCCTTAGGGATCTTAAAAGTTGTGTTTTTCAAAGGACAAAATGACTAATAGAAATCTACCCCTCAGGGTAAGCACAAGAAATGACATTTCACTTAATCTAAGAAATATTTTCTAGGCATCAGTTATGAGGCACTCACAGTGTTCCGGGGAGAACGAAATGAATCATAGCTTCTGTCTTTAAAATGTAGACGAGCAAAGGCTAGAGAGATGGTTCTCTGATTAAAAGTATGTCCTGCTCTTCCAGAGGACCAGAGTTCTGCTTCCAGCACCCACTTTGGGGAACTCATAACCACCTGTAACTCCAGGTGTAGGGGAAACTGACTCCTTGTACCTCCATGAGGACCTATACTCATATGTACAGCCCATACATAGACACATTCACACACACACACACACATACACACACACACACACACACACACACACA